>VWZT01012344.1:266024-299679 GCA_013397055.1 Pachycephala philippinensis | reverse complement strand
TTTTTTTTTTTTTTTTTTTTTTTTTTGTGGAAAAAGTAAGCAAACAAAAAATTTCCCCTCCAATTTAGAACTGAAGCCATTTAAGCATGGTGTACCTTCAGATTTCTCAAATCACTTTAGCTAGAAAGTGTAAATGCAACAACAAGGAGTAAAATCCCCAAAACAGAGCAAAAGACCCCACCCTACCCAAAAATATTTATTTTCGTATATGTACAGGAATAGCAAGCTCATCTACAAGTAAAAATAAAAAGTAAAATAATAAAAAAAAAATTAAAACCCCTTACCTTGTAAATTAAGAAAGAAGAAAAAAGTACTTTCACTATATAATGTATTTACAACAATTTACCTGACTCAATCTTTCAGTACATTTTTTACCCAAGAAGTCAAAGCAGTTCCAATTACATTTTGTATTAAGTAAAGCAAATCATGAGAAGTTTCATGCCTTCCTGTTTTTTATTATTTTTTTTTCCATAAAAAATTAACTTGAAAGCTTCCTGGCCTTTTACTCTGGCCACAGAGTAAAAAGTACTAGAATAAATGCTGAACAAATGCTTTCTATTTTCAAACACAAGAAAAAACTTCCTGTCTGTTTAAGGTAGTTAAAATCGCCCAGTTTTTATTAATAATAAAGGTAGGGTGGGGATGTTTCATGCCTTCAAATTAGCTTCCTGGTTAAGAACAAGTTAAAAGCTGCCCAGGTGAATTAGAAAAAATGACTGGGCTGAAAAACACAATAAGTAGTATTTTAACAAATGAAAAAAATCCTGTAGATGAAATTTCATGAAAAATACACTTTTATTGTCATTGTTATCCTTCTGTGGTTTGGATATTGCATTGAGAAAAATGAAATAATCTTTTGTGTTCATTGGGAGTCTTTGAATCTATGAAGTAAAATGGTAATTGCAAAATGGCATGCTTATAGAAGTAATGTGAGTTTTTTTGAATTAATGAATGAATGGATTTAGAGTCTAACTTTTCACACAGTTTTCAATAACAAATTTTCAGGCTATGTAAACTGACTGCTTGAATAAATGAAGCACAAACTACTTATTTAATTGTAAAATGCCTCTAATTCGTGGTATTAATTGTATGTTTCTGCTTCAGCCTGTTTCTTAAGTATCTGAAAGGGAAGATTTAGAATGGACTACTACAACTTATCATCTCTCCCTAAACATATTTTAAATAATCTGTTTCTAAAGTTCAGCCACATTCAAACTATGCAGTAGATTAAGGCAGAAAATATATTTAAATTTCATGGTGCTGAATGTGAAGAAGAAATGGAAACAGGCTACAGTGGAAATACTGGACACAGCTTCAAAGAGCTATAAAGGTAATTCTGGCAAAGTTTGTGCAATTATCTTCACATCAGCATTGTCAGTCACCACTTATTCACTGTATGGTGCAATATTTGCTGTGTTTTTCCATGTTTGCTGTCCTCTGTAAAGAAAAACATGTTATGTATATTATGTCCTGTTTTACAGGCTCCTGTAGCTGCAGACTGGGACATATTGTGGATTCTTCCTGCAGTAAAACCCACATGACTTCATCTTTCTCCCAATCACATTTTATGTAACCCATTTTGTTACTTCCACAGAACTAACACTTTTTTTCATTAGACCAAAGCATGAAGCTCTTTATGGTTACAAACTGTTGATTTATATATCTGACATACATTGGTTCTCTGCTTGTATCAGCTTTTAAGTTGCTTCTTTAGTTCATCAATTCTGAGACGTTTTTGAGCACCTTTGTGCTTCACGGGTTATCTGACAATGACCATGAATAAAAATATGCCCTTGGACAAGCTCCTAGCCTTCCTTAAAACTAAGCAATAGTGAAAGAAGGAAAGGAATATGATTGTATCAGCAGATATAACTCCAAAACACTTTTTGCATAAGCTAAACTCAATTGAATGTCAACCTTGTAAAAATGTATGAGTTCACCCAAGTTGACCCACTGTCAATACCATTCAGAAAAGACAAATAGACTTCTGGACTATATATATTTCCCTTGAAGGTCCTCAGAATTTTCATGTTACCTGTCTATTTTGCTTGTCCTTTTTGTGCTTTAGTTATCAAACCTTGGAAGTAATACTAGATCATTCCTTTCACCTGCATTCTCAATGTACCACATCATCAAAACTCTTAAGTTCTGATTTTGAGAACAAATCACTATAGACGCTTCATATGCCTACAAAAATTAGAATTCGAGGGTTAAGAATACAGTAGGATAAATACTTTAGACAGCATATCTCTCAAATAATATATATCCCATTTTATAGTAGCAGTGACTGCAAACCACAACAGAAACAGGGAATGCTGGACAGTGTGTCCATATGTGATCTCATTCCAAAGGGATCATAAGTAAAATAAGCAAGACAAGATAGCGGAATATCATTAAACTCTTAACACTTTTATAGACTCAGCAAATCAAACTATAAAGTTCTTTTTTTGCCTGAAAACACAATAAGGTTGAGCAGTGAGTGTTTTATAGGATTTGTATTACAATTATGTATGTATTAATTTGATAATGTTAAAAGTGAAATGCATTAATATGCAGCATCTATGTGTGATATTGAAAGCCACAAAAATTTAGTCAACGTTTTTCACTGTGCTTAAGTCTTTCCAATAAATAAACAAAAAGAACAATGACTACTCTGTGACCCCAAAGGCCAATTAAGATAGTAGAAATTGTGCTGAAGGAGGTAAATTCTCTTACCCCCCGACACATGTAGTGGCATTAGAACTCCCCATTTAGAATTGCTCAATCCTGAGCCATGACTGTATATGGTTTCTAAGCATTCTGCTTGGCTAAGTCAGGCTAGGTCAGGAACCACGCCAGCTGTTTAAAAGTGTAGAGTATTGCTAGTGCTTGCAAAAGTAATTAATCTCTGTCTGAACATGAAAGAAATGAAAGGAAATAACTGTACTTCAGGATTTCAGTGAAACCACCTAATATTAGGAAGATTGAACTCTAATTAATTAGTTGTATGTAAGATACGTTGACATTGATCTTTTTGTTTTGTATTTGTGCATGTGCATGCAGATAATATGTATTTGTGCATGTGCATGTGCCAAATATTGTATAATTCAATAATTCAATTGATTCACAAAATGAAAAAAATTGTTTTAGCTGAGTGTGGTCTTTGACTTATTAGACTACAGTTAGTTCAAAATACAACACTGTACAGTATGAAATAATTAATGATCTTTATTCTTTATTAAATGTGAAAATATTAGACCTTACTTCTGCTCACCAGCAGCTGCTAGAAATTCTTTAGCTACACATTTGTAAGAAGTGCTTACTCTGCACCTTCTCAGAGTAATTTACTTTTTACAGTAAATATCTCTTTGTGAAACTCTCCAAAGAAAAATGTCAAGGTCCTAAAAGCTTTAGTATTTGCTTGATTTATCATTCAGTTCCTGATTATAATACATGTCATTCTTTTTATCTTACTGAGCTTTGTAATTGATTTTCCCTACTTTTGCCTGGTTTTAATGTTACTAGTCTCCTATTGTGTGAAGTTTTTCAGCAAATGTGGATCTACTATGCCTACTTGGAAATAAGTACCAAATAAGCATCATAAGTTCAGTAAAATTTTAGATATGTGCTCACATGAGATACGCTAATAGAATTATATTCTTTTCTGTAGCTTTATATCAAAGCCGTTATCAATGCCCCCACATGTTCCATAACTGCATGATAACCTTACATATTGAAGTATTTTGTGGTGGAAAAAATTAGGAAATCAAAGAAATGGTTCCCAAGATATTGGTCATATTTCATTTATACAGTCAATCAAAACAACTTATGTATCTATAAAGACTGTATTAAAGTAATTTTCATTTAATTTTAATTAAGAATAATTTTTTTTTACACTGTGTTTGGAAGAAAATTTAATTGTTCTGCCAGGTTCTGAGTATCATTATTTTCTCTGAATTTACTAATGAATAAATTAACTATGTCCAGTGCTAAGCTCAGAGCACATATATACATATAAGAAGAAGAGTTGACTAAGCCATATGACTTCAAGCAATTTTATCATATTGTTGCTTACCCTGCCAGGTTGTCATATGAACTGGGTTTAAATTAAGAGCAACTGGATTTAAATTAACAGCTATAGCTGTATCTGACAGGTATTTGTGATTGCATAACAGTCAACAACTCATTCTAATTCAGCAGCCATGGATATTTTTAATATTTTTTCCACTTTTTAAGTTTTAATTAAGAATGACAATGAGGATTTTTTACAGTTATTCCACCTCTGTTTTGAAATCACTCATTTTGAACTATCTCAGAGCAGAAAGATACAGTGTTTAACTTATGTTAAGAATGCAAGCACAGACAAATTAATAGGAAATTAATCCAGTGAAAATTTCTTATGAATACTCTTCTTATCTAGAGAAAAAAAATGCTCATTTATTTATTTATGTACATTTAAAACAGCTACTGAAATTATATTAGCTCTCTGTATTTTAGATCTAATTCTTCCTGAAATTTCTCATTTCAAAGTCAGATTATGTTTTGCTGTAGGTAAACCTCCATTTCACTCCGAATCTACTTTCCTGTTTGAATATGTTTTATTTTAATGGTGTTTGGCTGTCATGTGCTACATTTTGCTTCTGTTATAGACAATGAAACATGGGTCATAATTTTAACAGGAAAAAAAAGTAATTGCTATGATACTTAAAGTTTCTCTTAAACTCGTACTTTTTTCTTATTTATGTGTACCTGTTGACTTGAAATATATGGACAGTAAAGAAAATAAATAAATATGTATATTATAAACTACTTCCAACAACTTGTAAAATGCTGTCTGGTGCTATAAGAATATCAAAAACATTTCAAGTGTTTTGCTGTGAGACATTGAAAGTAAAAAGTGCTATAGAGATCAAGTGAACGTCTGCAACTGTTCAACATTCTTCTGAGACACATTTCACATTTTATTTGTTATTTTCTTGTGGTTGGAAATAAATTTAACCCTAGGAGTATGTTTCCTTAAACAAATTACATGAAATGTACCTACCAGTATTCTCAATGTTAACAAATTGTTTTGGCTATATTAACACTTGTTGAATTTTACAACTTTCTAAAACAACGTTACTGAGCTTATTCTGAACAACTGAGAAAAATAAACATAGTATGAAAAGAAGAAAGAAAAAGTTTTGTATTTCTTTAATATCAGTCACTACTTTGAATGATAGCATGAGAATCTGTGGCACGGACTACCTCTGGGTCAAAAGAGGTAGAATAATACATAAAAGGGCTAGGAGTAACATCTCCTCAGTGCTAGGGAGACAGTGATTCCTCCAGCATGGGAACCAACAGCACTATATCCCAAAGGCATGTTTATGTTACCAACATATACTTTCAGGTCATTACATGAAACACTGTAGGGGTAGGAGAGCACTAAATGGCATCCTGTCTCCTCCTCGGCATCCTTGCTAAAGGAAACACTAAAAAGATGGCGTACATTGTAAAAGCTGGGGGATTCATCTCACCTAAATTCTTCTGAAATTCAGATTAATTTTCTAGTCTTTACTCAAATCTGTGGAGGCCTCACTGGGATGTGTTGTGACATGTTCCAAAGTCTCAGCATCTCTATTGCAGCCCTGGTATCCTGGGGGAGCACACCATGGGTGAGAAACAGCAAGGAAGGACTTGTATGACCTTGGGGCTTAGCCCAAATGAGAATGCAACCAAGAATACAAAGCCCTGTGAATCTAGAAGTGCAGTATCTCACACATAGCTTCCCATAGTTGCTTTAGGTTTATTTTAGGATGGGGTTTGGGTTATGAGATTGTCTGCGAAGCAGAGATTTCCACCTTCTCCAAAGCAACGCAGTGTAACCTTAAACTGAAGCCAGCATTTTTTTTTCTACAAAATTCAATGCAATGCAGCAACAGGACTTTCTGGATTTTAGACTTAATAAAAGGACTGGTCCACAAAATTTTCTTCTGAAATTCACTCAGTGTCATGAAAGTCACATGACTTAGAGTCCTTTACATCTTGTTTCTGTATTTTTACTAAGTGTGAACTTTGGAGTCTCAAATTGCAATATGTATTTCAAAGAAACAAAGCTGTATCTTTTTTTAATGTAGTTTAGGCTTGATTTGCAGCTCAGAATACATCAGGAGTGGGAAAAATAAAGAGGTTGTCTTTGACTTCTTAAATTGTATTTGCCAGTTACAATTTCAGACAATGTTTTAGTTCAGATAATCACAGGACTGGTTTCATTTATCTTTTTAATTAGCTGAAAAGTAAACTTCAATGAGGCTTTCCTCAAAAAGTTTCACTTAAAAATGAAAAAATATACAAGCCTCATTATAAGTGTTAAGGATAAATGCAAGCTAGTTTTTATGTCACTCCTTTTTTTTTAAGTTCTCCCCTCCAGGATGATTTTATCAATTAAACTTGTTATCTTATTAACAGTTAAGACAGATTTTCTTGAAAGCATAATGAAAGAATTCTTGTTAAACCTCACAGATGTTCTGTTAAAAGTGGTGTACTTTTGTTCACTGTTAATGAAGTTCTATATCGTTACTACCTTGATGTCACTTGAATGAGATGCTACAGTAACACCAATTTTAAACGGTTTTTAAAGTTTGTCAACTACTTTTGACACAACCAGAGATTTACTTTGGTGAGCAGAGAATACATTTCGTTTCTTCAGTGGCAAAAATATTTTTTTCAACTTTCGTATCAGTTCATTGATGTAATTCACTACACACTCCAGATGAAAGAATTTGTATAAATATGTGTTATTTCATTACTTCTAACAATTTTTTTTTTCCTTTTTTGTAAGTTTTCAATTGCCTCATTATTTAGTTATCAGATAGCTCATGGAGACAGACAGTTGTCTCATCACGAGACAGAAAGGCAGTGTTTTGTAAAAATCATTATGTTGAGTTCCTTCACTAGAAAAGAAGCTGTATTCATGTCCTTGATAAATAATTAAATGATAATTAATTTTTCATTCTTCCATCTGATACTCAGCAATTGTTGAAAAGCATATTTATTATTCAAGTGGAAGTGTCAGATTGCCCATAACTTGTTGTGTTTCAGCCTCACTCACAAAGAAAATTATACAAGTTCAGTGCCGTTTCCTTTTCACTACTTTGATAGTGTCAAAGAAAAGCATGACTGATGCAATGAAAAAAATTTGATAGCCTAGAACCCGAAGGAAATATGTGCCTACTGTCATCTTCCCGCTATGTACATACTCGGCCCAATTTTGGAGACTGGCAGAACACGCTCTCCAATGTCCCAGGCTACTGGGGAGCCCCGAGAGGTGGGGCCTTTATGGAGCTATGAGCTTATTATGCACTATCTAAAGTTATACCCATCAATCTGGTCAGTATTCTGGACTGTCAGGGATCATCAGCACGGGTTGATAATCTTGCATATGTGACACAGGCAGTTTTGAAGACTTTATAAATGCATGTGTCTATGTCTGTCACCATTGGCTGTGTGGTAATACAGTACATACAGCTGAGTTGAAGGTATAGTGAATTCCAGAGCTGACTGAGGCTAGTTGTACATTTTTAGCCAGCTAATAATAATCAAATACTAAAAGACCATATTCTGCAACTTTATTGCATGTGTCTGGGAGGAAAATTTCTTGACATTCAAGGGTTTGCTCTTACACATTAACCACAAGCCAGAAGAGCATGATGAAATAGACCAGTAGTGAACTTTGCCCTTAGTGTGCAAGCCAAAAAAGAAATCAGAAAGTACAGCTATACCAAAGTAATTAATAACTAATAATAATTAATTTGTTTTCTATAACTACATTAATATGATTCATAAACTACATATTTCTTATTAGGAAAAACAATAAGTCCCCCAAATATCTAATCACACAAGAAAAAATAATATTTTATTTTCTATTTTCAGTGAAGCAGATCCTTTTAAACAGTCTTTTAACTTAATGCATTAACCTGACCAGTTAACACTGGACAGCAATATCTTCTGTGAAAAAGTTAACCAACAAACTAGAAGCTAACATCTTCACCAGCATACCTGAATCTTAGAACTGATAGAAAAAACCATAGAAATGATGGGAAAAGACTATCAATCTACTCTACTTTTTTTTAATCTGGCTGCTAAGAAAAAAATATTTTCTGTCCCAATTTTTCAAGCTACCAGAAACCATAACTGGAAAAATACACATAGGTTATAAAAATCTACAGGGGTGCTCTAAACTGTCAGGCATGAGGGCAATGGAGACGAGCTAGAGCTAGTGGGAGCATCTGAGCACACACCTGCTCTAAACTGAAGGCTGACTCTGATCTAGTAGCCATTACACCTTAGAACAATCCCAGAGAGCTAAAGTATGGATTTTACGCTAGTGCAAGTCAAATAAAAAATATCTGAAGAAGATACAATAAGCACATCTAAATTACTATGTCACCTTTTTTGCTAGGCATTGATTGTAACTAAAAGGCAAATGGCATTCTTTTCAGTTCTTACATAGGTTGAATATTTACGAGAAATAATATTCATTTGTTTGTGTGAAAAAATCTTGGTTGGTGTGACATATCCTTTCCTGGTTTGCTTCACATTTTGGAAATGCACTGGTTTGGACATCTGAGTTCTTGACTTAATGTTTATGGAAATGTAGATAGTACAAGACACAATTTTCTCCAGTGATACCTTGTAAATTTTATCAAACTACTCTGTTCAAAAGCCCTTAGCAATGTGAATAAGTATTTGAGCAAGAGAATATATTAAGATATATCAGTTGAAAATCTGCCCCCTTCATTTCTTCTGACAAAGATAACAGTGTTGCTCTTCCTGCCCCCATCTCCTTTGAGCTGGACTGCAGCCATGCAGAGTGAATAATGACGCATAAGCACATTGTTTATTTAAATAGATTTGTGTAGTTAAGTACATGACCTGTGATCTAGAGCTGAGAAAAAAAGAATTAAACACTGATTTCTAAGTGCTCTGTGAGATAAATCAGCCATCACTCCAAGACTCAGCCAACACAGATACTTTTATTTGCACTTATCACTTCAGTTTGTTTGAGTATTGTGTTAATAGTTTAGATTAGTTTTTGATGTCTGTGCACTGTTAGCGTTTTCACAGAATGAGAAATGTTGAAGTTATGCACTCTCTGTTATGTAGCTACAGTTTTCACTTAAAGCAATGAAGTGCTACTTACCGTAACAGATACACACTAAGGATCTGATTCTCCTGTCACTTGCAACCAAGTTTCACACCAAGGTAAATTCTCTCCCTTCAGAAGTTTTCTTAATAGTTTATGTTACTGTTATGATTCAGTCCTCCCGGTGCTTCTGAACGCAAGTGTGTTTACACAAAACATTCTCACAGATCTCATCGGGGCTACCTTCATGTGTAAAGATACTTGAAAGCAAAAATCCTTTGCCAAATCAGTCTTTGAGGACCAAATAACTTGTTGTTGTTGTTGTTGTTGTTGTTTGTTTGTTTCTTTTTCATTAAATGTGTTTATGACAGTGTGGTCAGAAGCTGGGAATATGCTATGTACTTAAATATAACACATGGATTTTTCTTTTCCCAGAGACAGGATACTCACAGCTGCTTAGTCCATCATCATTTTCAAGCTTTTATTGTCAATTTTAGAGTTATTTAACCATTTGCCTTTTAGACTATTTTAATATGGAAGTGCAGATGTAAAAGGTAGGCTGAGGTAAATTAGGAAACTTTTATTATTTATGTTCCATATAGCACACATTTTCTTCCATCATTTCCATAAGTGAACTGTTGTGATAAAATAAACTAAGAAGACAAATGTCAGCATGCTGACACACTGACTATAAATTTAACAAATTTTAATAATTTTGAAATAAATTTAATTAGAAAAATATTTTAGAAATAACAGGGAAGGTTTATTTTCATTGGAAAGCTTGCAAGCTAAAATATGGAAGTAGACTCCATCTTTTAAAATACAGTGGTTTGTAGCAGTTTGCATTTTTTTTTTTAATTCTAAAACATGGTTGCAACTTTATTTTTATTATTACTAATTTAAGACTTTTGTGGATTGTTTTTATTTTATTTGTTTTGCGTTTTTGTTTTTGTCTTTCTACTGTTCATTTTACTGTCTCTAGCTAGAAAAAAAAATGTTTTCGTTTTATATCCATTCTGGGAATTTCCACTGTAAGTACAAGAGAGTCTTTTCATCATGATTTGTACAATGGTGAGCTGCTCTTCATTTCAAATATATTCCACCAAGAAATAAAGTAAAAACAACCATGTAATCTTGTTGATGTTAACCAACTCTTGTTCTAATTTTAAAGTCTATATTTGTGCATTTAACTCATCGGTATCTATACAGTAGGATGTGTCCAAGAGTAATGCATGTTTATTGATGCCTACCAGTTTGGCTGTTAATAAACACTGACTGAAGGCTTGGAGCTGGCAACCACCAAGACTTTGGTCCATGCCTTTGATCCTTTGTAACCTAAATAATGCTGAATCTGCAATGCATTCTCCTGCTCCTTGCCCTGAGAGTTAGTTGAACAGTGCATGTGGTTTCACTCCCTCCTGTCTTCCTTAAATATGTCTGATGTATACAGCCTAACAAGTCTCTGATTCCTACTATAGCCCTTATTGTGCCCAAGCTTTATGTGGAAGACTGTTAATTTCCAATGGCTAAAATCTTGCCTAACCTTGTGCCAATATACCAGCAATATGGACAATTGCATGTCCAGACCACTGCTAGGGGCTTACTCCTGCTGTTTTTTTTTGGTACAGATGTAACCTCTGCTTCCAACGCCACATGACCACAGAGAGAAAAATGTGATGAATGGGGGATAAGACTGCATGTACAGTAAAATTTAAGAGACATCTGAAATATCAAATGCATATGTGAAGAACAGGCAAATCCAGGAATACAATGGCACTGCAAAGTTGATGAAGAAATCAATGGACAGGAAAGAATCTAAAGGGAATTACAGGCAGGTTGGTGGGAGCAAGTGGACTCCATCAGTGCACACATAGTACACTACAAACTATTAACATCCTGGATCAGAGAAATGAGTGGCACAGTTACCTAGCCTATCTTGACAGAGAGAAATGGAACAGTTGTTCACTCCTCCTTGGAAATTAAAAAAAAAGAAAACAAAAAACAAAAAAACAACAAAAACTACAAAAAAAAAACCACNAAAAAAAAAAAAAAAAAAAAAAAAAAAAAAAAAAAAAAAAAAAAAAAAAAAAAAAAAAAAAAAAAAAAAAAAAAAAAGAACCAAAAAAAAAAAAACCAAACCCCCCCCCCCCCAAAAAAAAAACCACCCCAGACATATACATATACATATATAAAGATTTTTTATGGCATTTAACTGAAATTCCAAGTCTAGATTAATAGCATTAAAAATGGCCATCTAACCCTAAATAAGAACCATTAATATTTAAAGCAAATGAGCAAGTATATACACTTGCGTATTGAACTGCTTTCTTAAAAAATTATTTTGCCATTTAATTTTTAAATCTAAAAATAAAGCATGTCTCTCATACATGTGTGTTCAAGACCAACAATACAGAACTTTAAAACTTAAAAGTAAAATATCAAAGTCAACCTTAAAATGTGAGAAGTATATTTTTCTGCTTTTATTAAATACTAAACATAATACCCTAGGTAACTTGTTTCCAGCAATCTGCAAGGGGCTTCTGCCATCAAATACTTTCAGAGTTTTAGTTTAGCACATCAAATTAATTTAATTTCTTATTTCCTACCTGCCTGTCCAATGCAAAATAAAGATAAATGTCCCTGAAAGAAAATGTGGCAGAAAGAAATGGAGGAGACCTGAGTATCTGAAGTTTTCTTTACCCAATTAATTTTCATCGGGTTCCTGTGAGTGCTTGAATTAAATCTGAGAGACTAGGTAGGTGTTTTCCTTCATTTGTAATTTTTTTACATTTAGCTTCTTGTATTGGTGCACAGGTCCTTCAAGAAAGAAAACTGGAAAACCTTAAAGACACTGTTTTCTCTTACAGTTACATACATAGATTTGTTTCATATCCATTTCTTGTCAGTAAAGGTGAAAGACGTTCAGCAGTAGCACGACGACTGGAGAGAAAAACAGGCCTGACCTTTAAAGAGCAATGCATGACTTCTCAGTAATTACAATTAAACACAGGCAAACTCATGTTAATATTAACTGTCCAGCTGGGAAGTGACACCAGCTGTGGTCTGCAGAACCCTCGGTGTCATCCCGAGGAGGGCTGGCTGCAGTCACGTTGTCTTAGACAGCTTCTGTACCACACCACTAAATCATATCAGCACAATCAGTGGATCAATTAAGGACTTGCCAAATGTCTGTCCTCCTTGCAGGCGGTTGCTCTGGCAGCTACGGAGCTGTTATGTGCTTATAACCAAAACAGAGCAGGATGTATTGTTGTTAAAAGTAGGGAAGAAATAATTATTTGTGCCAATGACTCCATAAAGACTCAGTACATATTAAGATGAAGCTTTCTCAGCTCATCCATAGTAGCACATATGTACACAAAATATCAGAATATTGACAGAACTTATAAAAGAAAGGTATTGATTTCTAGACTGGGCGTCTGATTTTGTGGGTGATTATACAATCACTGGCACTTTGACAAATACATGTGCATAAAATATATATATATATAACAAGGGGTTACACTTTTTCTGATGATAACGTTTTTAAAGTTACATCATTTTTTACTGTATTATATTTGAATATAATTTAAAACTATACTTAAATGCTACTCTTTTCTTAAGTGAGGTGTTGGACCATCTACGGATTGGGATTTTACAAGAGGCAACTACATTAAAAAAATAAGTCTAAACTTGCCACAATATAGTTATAAACTTGTCTTAACTCTTTTGCACCTGGTCACAATATAATTGTAATTCCTGTTAGAATCAGCATCAGAGTATTTTCATAGATTGCACTGAAAGTTCTAGTCTGGGTTAATTCTTGTGTCTTAACTGACTGGATAAAACAAATAACATAAAAGCAGATAACCTTAGCTACTATGTGTATTATCTAGTGGTATTAGCATATTGCTATTTAATTTTCTCTTATTTTGTCTCAAAAAATAAAAATTAAGAAAGGTACCTGTAAGTTTTATGTCGTTTTTTTTACAACTCTCTCTTTCCTTACTAATATGAATCCTATTGAAATAGTCTGACATTTAGCACAATCACATCATCAGAAGGTAAATTTGAGGTGTCAAAGACGGAAGTAATTACAAAGACTATTTTGGGTTACTAAATTTTTATTCCAATACAGGATGAAAGGATATTTCAGAGATATTAGAATTTTCTGTGCAAAGGAAATCCCAGGATGATTTTTACAGAGCTGGAATACAAATGAATGAGTTTTCAAGTAACTTTACTCTCTAAATGCACAAAGCCTACTAATTTATTTATTAATTACTATTTTTTATTATTTATTTTCTTATTAATTTATTTTTTCTTAATTTAGTTTTCAATATTTTACTGATTTACTTCTTCCATTGCTACTCATCTATTTCAGATACGAGAAGCACCTCTCTACATTCTGTCACTATTCTGTCACTATTCCAGCTCTGCAGGTTACTTTCTTCCAGTGAAGTAATTAATAATATTGAGTCATTTTAAACCAATATAGACATAGAAGTAAGATGAAGACAAGTGTTATTGCTTACGAAGATCTTTCCAGGTCAGAAGTTTGCACCCTCAATAAAAATGCTGTTCCAGTAGCATTTACTTGTTTAAATAAACAAAGGATTATCTGCACTCAAAAGTAAGCAGTTGTTTACACAGTAAGATAGGTAGAAAATGTGGAAGTCTAAGCTGAGCAGCACCACCTGATGTTTCACCTCCTGAAGAATGTGGTAGTAATGCCATGACATGGATCTTTTTGTGAAATTCAAAAGCTCGTGTAGCAAAGTGATTAACAGCCACAGCAGATGTGTGTGAGTAGGTGCACACATAAGGATCTCTGTGTGAAAAGGGATACAGAAGACTTGATCCCAATGAACACTGAAGACACTTGTCTGAATTTCCAGATGTGTCTTATTTATTGTCCTCACTGTGAAATAGTCTATGATTCCATGCTATGGTCAGGATGTTAGTCTCTAAAATACACTTGCAAAGTTCCTGGCCAATGTGATTTAAAATGGCTGTTAAGCCATATATGGTGCAGAAAATTGGATTCATAATGGAACCATACAGAAGTTCACTGTTTTTTGGAAATGCCAGACATGGTTACATGTAATGAAGTGCAGGTGATGCTAAAATAATGGATTATTTAAGGTGAAAAGCAGTAGAAATTTCTCAAAGCATAGACAAATGCTGTCAAGACTTTAGGCTTCTGCTTAGTTACTTCATATTATTAGATCCATTCTTAATAAAAGATATCATTCATGTAACCTGAGGTCTGTGATTTCACAGTGGAGGCCAAAAGGATATCACTTTCACAGTCTCCGACCATACCTCATGGTGAGTTAGTAGCAGTAATTCTATTATTTCAGAAGTGTGTGTTTCCACAGGAATTCTTGAGATATTTCTCTGCATTTGTGAAAATATTGTCACTTTGCTACCAATAAACATAACAAATTATACAATTTCTTTTTCCATGCCTGCAGTTTTTTACATAGAACTCCTTTCCAGACATAATTAAAATAACACTTTTCTAAAGGGCTCCTATTCATTGCCCCTCACTGTCTTCCACTAATAATGGACCAAGGTTAGGTTGCATTAAATGAGAAATAGGGCTTTCCTTGTTTTTCTGTTCCTGTTTTTCTTTTTAATTAATTCCACATGCCTAATAGTAGTGTTCATCCCTCCTTTAACTTCAGATTTCGTGAACTATTTAATTGATGATGACTTTTTTCTTTTAGAAGTTCTCCCAAAGAAATTAAAAAGGAAAGAGCCAGTTTTAAACTCCTAGATAAAATCTTGATGTCAATTTATTTAAGCAATTCTACATTTCATTATATTTATTAAAGAACCTATAGAAAGAAAATTAAATAAAATACTCATCAAAACTTCTTCAAACAACTTCTCGCTGGAACATTGCCTTCTTGTGTCTTTTTTTACACACAGTTTATCTGCATCTAAATTTCTGATTTTAAAATGCAGACATCATTTCTTTGACTTAGAATATGAGATTTAATTGACTTCTTTAGATGGAAGTCAGTTAAAGACCAGAACATGTCATCTGCTGGTCTTCCAAAATGTTGCATCACTATTTTACTTGAATTCAAAAATATTTCTTTTTTTAAATTTTAATTCAAAGGTAAATTAATTCAAAAGACAATGTTCATAGGAAATCATCTGCATGAAATGTACCAAAAAGATGATGGTGCTTTCTCAAATGGTTATTTCTTAGAACACTGATGTGTATTTTTGGGTTATTAAAGATCATATGAAAAATTCTCCACCTATTAGGACTTACGCAAGGGATTAATTTGCTTTAGTGTCTGTGTTTGTTATGTCCACTGGAAACATTTAAAGAACTTAAGCAGAGGGCAAGTAGACATGGAAAATTCTTAAGCAGACTTTTGCCACTTCCAGAAATGCACAATAAAGGTTTCCTGAGAGCAAGTATTGCATTCACACTGAACCACTTACCCATTTAAACTTCTTTGTTGTCATCCAGAGTCTGTGAGTTCCCCACTCATGAAAAAGGATATTATTATGCATGTCGTAAACAGTGTTTGAATATTTCATTTGGTTTCCTTTTTGGTTCTTTGTTGTCAGAAGTTGTGAGCAAATATTCCTTATTCAACCTTTTGAATATTTAATGATTTTATGTTCATCTTTTATATACCATCTTTGATCATCCTTGTCACAATTCTCTCTACCTTTTTTCTAAGATGTGCTGTCAGAGAGGAGGTGATCAGAACTACAACTGGTATTCAAGACAAAGTGACACAGATAACAGCAGTTTGCTGATACTGTTTTTAATACTGGGTTTTTCCCCCAAACCATTTCTATAATCTTTCCCCTTTTATTTGTTTTAAACATTGAGTTGGCATATTTAGAGACTTCACAGTAGCTCTGGTATCTTTTTTCCCGAGCATTTCTAAGTAATTTAGAGATCCCCAAGAATTTTTCTGATTTAGTTCTGATTACAAATCCTCAGTTTAGGATTTCCTTTCCTTCCTACATTTTCTCCAGACTGAAATGAGGAATATACTGATTCTTAAATTTATGCAAGATCACAGAAGGTCATATCTCTTTGTTGGCTCAATCCATTTGGTAAATGTCTTCTGTTAACTTTTAATAACCTTTTAATTGAATTTGTTTAACTATGTATAAGTCTTAAATCAGAATATGGGGATTTTTTTGGATAATAAACTGTAATATTATACATATTTCTATCTTTTTTCCTCCATGTTTGCCAAAAATATTCTTCACACTGAGCTAAATCTTAGAGTGGCTGTGGGATGTATTAAATGCTTATTAATGCAAGTGTAAAACACCATATTAGAATTTTAAAGTGAAAAGTATGTATATATTTGTGTTCATGCTTATATGTATGCATATATATTTATATGCCATAAATAAATAAATGAATTGTGGTTATATTTTCATAGTCTGCAGTTAAGTCTATATTAATTTCATAGCATAAAGTTATCTATAAGCAAGAGTAAGATGCATAGGAAAAATATCAGGCTGACAAACAGGTAGGATTTTCTTCAGTTTGAATAATTTGTACAAATTCTAACATTTTATTCATGTTAGTATATAACGAAATTGGTTGCTTTTTATCAAAAACAGGGCCTGGATGTCAGAGTAGGAGCTTTTAGGAAAAAAACCGTATTTTGCTATGTCTGATGCCCACAACAGTGTTCACAGATGCCTTGAAATGATCGCTGTCAGGGCTTTGATTTAGCACTTTGTGCACAGATACAGCACGTGTATCGTACATTTGATAGTGACCAGTTCTGTTTATTTTCTCAGTATAATTTATAATAGACTGAATTCTAAATGCGTGTGAACTGTAGAAAGCAATACATAAGAACAGGGTATGAGGTGTGCACAGAGGATATGAGGCATGCACAGTCTTTTATTTGTGTTTCAGGTCAATAAAATATTGCATTAACATGTTAAAATCAAAGCAGTAGGTAAAGACAGGCTGCTTTCTATCTGCGTATGTGACTACATCAACATACCTTTAAAATTCAGAGATACTACACACGGTTTTAGTCAGTTATGTGTTTAAGTATTTGTCTTGGATGCTAAGTCAGTGACAAATCTGAAGACTGTGTTATCTAAGGTGGTATTTTCACATGATGGGGAAAGCCAGATTCTTTATGATGCCTTAGGTTTTAAATTTTATATTTTTCAAATCCTGTACTGCCTAGTGTGTGCAACTCTGAAGTTCTGTGTGGCCTGTTAACTACTGTTCTCTCATGCTGGTTAGACATAACAAACCTCTCTAGGTTTGCTCTTCAAGAACATCAAGCCTCAAAATGCGTAAACTAAAGTCTAGAGGGGGGCAAACTTGGGGTAATGACATAATTAACTGAGGTTATAATTGGAGAATTAACCCTGATATGCAAATGGACCAAGCTTATAAAAGTGTGAAGAACCCATGACCCATCTTGGGTGTAGCCTTTTGATTGCCCAGGGTGTACCTTTGAAGGTCCTTCAAATAAATACCTGCTTTATTCTCTTATTTTTGTCTAGTCTCTGTTTTTAGGTGGCCATCTCAAGGCATCATTTACACAAGTCCTTTGAGAGATTTATAGTAGTAAATTATTAAATAGAGTTTTATAAAAAAACTTGTGTTAAGATACTGGGATGTTAAGTAAAATCAGATTGAAGTTATGGTAGGAAAATGACATAAAGGAAGGAAAATTTTTACTAAATTGGAGATGAAAATAATAATTTATTTTCATTTTTAGTTTCTTTATAATATTTTTTCTACCAAGATACATTGTTGAAGGACAAAAGCAAGTGCCATATTTCAAGATTTTACAATTATAAAGCTCAGTAGATCTCTAATAAAATTCCTGAGAGAATTCTCTTAATTGAAATTAAAATTTATTCTTAAACTCTTTCTGGGGGATCTATACTTTTAAGAAACTAAATTCTTCGCAAATCATAAAACTGCATCATAGCCTGCATTTAAATAAATGGTTCTCTATGGAAAATATATGAGGTATACAGAGGATAATAAAATAGATCATGACCATGTTTTACCTATCCCAGAAGGCAAATGGCATGACATAATCTGAATTCATATGGTCAAAATGGCTTCAGGAAAGGCTTCCCTGAGTCATGACTGGATATTTTTGAAGAGCATTACTGTGTTGTAGTCTAAAATTCTGTGAGGAATCACGTTGGCATTATAAACGGCATGGATGTTACGCTATTGATTATTTCAATTCACTGGTGTAGGTATAGCTGCAACAGCCTCATGAGACGTCAATATATGAGAGTTACAATTGAAAGTATCCATCTGACAAGATAAGTAAGAAAATAATATCTCATCAAAAGATCCTGGAGTTTTCCTGTGGGTTTCATTTAGGTCAGATTTTGACTTAATCAGAGATTAAGATACAGCTATATTAAACATATTTTATGTGTGTATATAGCTATATATCATGTATTTATATATAGATACAATATATTTTCCCCAAAATATTTCATCTGGGAGAAACAGTAGAGGGAGGGGATTCATAACCTCTTACCAAAGTAAAGATATGCACATCCTTGACTTCTCTTTTGGGGGAGCATGAGGCCTGTCCAGTTTACAAAATGTAACTGTTTTGCAAATACCTGATCACAAGATGAAAGCAATTACAAGGCCACACAAGAAGAGAGACAGACAGAGCTGCATCTTCAACATTTCTTCCACAAAATATATCTCAAAGCACACAAATAAATATGAGAGTACTAAACATCTAACCATGTTCTTTAAAGAGATTAGCCAGTTCTTATTTTGATTCAGGAAAGAAGAAAATAGCTTTTCCTTATACTTAAGCAGGTGTTTAGTTTAAATGCAAATGTTTATTAACACTGATGTATCCATTATTCTGGTTGCTGTCATGCTTCTGGGCAAAGGAAATAATTTTGAAATAGTCTTCAGCGCCTTTCAATTTTAAAATATTTGATAAAAGGGAAGTGGAGTAATTTGAGTTGGTACATTGATACTATGCTGAGTTTGAATTGCAGAAAAAAAAAAAACAAATTAGTTGAAAATTCCCTCTACCTGTCACCCTTGATAGTAGGTATGAGAGGCTTAGTTTAAGCGGAGATCACCTTGCAAATCTTACATAGGATGCATTGTGTAGCTTCACAGCCAGACGACGCCAAAGCCACACACCCTGACATGCTGATAACAGCCTTTCAAATAGACACACACACACACACAAAGAGAGTTTAAAAGCATCTCCCCCACCATGCTCTGACACAGAAACATTTTTCTAAAAACAGACCATGACTAGCAGTAACTTTGGTCAAAAACTGTGAGATGTAAGGATATAAAAAATATGTTGACAGGAGTATGACTTCCTCCTATGCAACAGTACAGAATTAAATAGATATTGCGCCTTCAACCAAGGTGTCTGTTTCAGTTGGTCTTCCTCCTACAAGAGCACATATTTTAATCAGTTTAGATTTTTTTCCCTCTTTCCATTCACAATTCCTGATACTAAAGTGGAAGCTGGGTCATGTTAAAATTACTTGCATTGCTTAAGTGTTCCCATTATTTTAATGTTGTGAGTCCAGGTTTTCTGATTGCTTTCACAAACTGAAAACAATTGATTACTGCCTGAAGGGCTTGATGTATTTTGGTTGTAACACAATGGCAGGTATAATGTTGCCAGAAACTCTGTGACACATCACTCAGAAAGAATTCAGGCTGAAAGGAAGAAGATTAAGATAAAAGATAAGGAGGAATTTTGATGATCTGCTCCACTGTAAACCTTCAATTTTTTCCCATGTTACCTGTGGTGACAAAATACAGAACCAAAGAGGAATTCAGAAAAACAGCTTCTGCAACTGCTTCTATGGTGTCGATCTCATAGTATAAACAGTCACACAATTATACAAAGGCCTTTTCTCAGTGACATAGGGGGCATCATCCAGCGTGATCCAGGACAGTACGAACCTTTAACCCTGAGAGCAAGTGGGGGGTAATGTACAAATGGAAGGGTTTGTGTCAAATCTGCTTCTGCCACCTGCTTTATGCCAGGTGAGCTCTACTGAGCCCTTTATCCACCCAAGAAACATTTATTGATGGTCCAAGTTTGGACCAAATGCCAAATGTGGAATTGGGTTGTTTGCCTGTGGTAATTTGCAATTGTTGGTACCTGCCCCCTCAACAGGAGTCTTTAAAAGCCAAGTCTTTTCAAGTTGCCTTGACCGCTGTTTTAAAAACCTTTTGAGACAAAATAGTCACCTTATGCATTGGGTTCAGACAGCACATTGCCAGTCAGACTTGCTGTAATCCTACTTGCTTAGAGTAAAGGACAAAGTAAATGAGTTACTGCTCCCAGTTTGAATATTTTCCACGTGCCATTGAAATCAACATAGAATACTAGAAAAAAAAAGCACCACTCGGTTTGGGGTGAAAGGAATAAAACTTCATTTTTCAAGCTTAGTATTAACATACCCATATGCTCTTGGAACTTAAGGGACCATGTTCAGGAAATGCCTAGACTAAATAGTTCAGTTAAAATATTAGTAGTATTACAGACATTTATCAGGGTTACTATCACTGGAAAAATATTTAGCTGTTGTGTAGATATAAAATAGGTAGGGATAAAAATATATAATATATGCGTATGTGATTACATAATTTTTTATTCCAACCAAAAGGTTGTCATGCTTCTGTACAATTTTCTCTCATTGCTTATTCTATAGTGAGACCAAGTTCCAGAAAGTATGTGAATGATGTGTAAGAAAAAAGAAATTTTCACTGTTTTTCATAGGAAAAAAAACCTGTGCAACTAGAAGCAATATTTAAGATCATGAGCACTCTTTTGTCTCATTCTTCACCTGGGATGCTGTTCATCCTCATGGTAGATGCAGGATTTACTATATTACCTGAAATTTTATATTTTTTGTTTAAATTATTAAATTGAGCTATATGACAGAACAAGAATCTAAAATGATAAGCATTACTTTAGTACATGCTTTTTCACATTTTACTTCTCAGGTTTGTGTCTTCATCATTTCTTTCCCTTCCCTACTCAACTGCAATCTGCTAGCATGACTTTCCTTTCTGCTAAAAATGCTCCTTTAATTAGTGACATTATTTGATTTCAGGGTTGGCATTATCTAAGCAGTGGAGTATGGGAAGTGAGAATTTGATTCCTGTTGTGTATGCCTGCATTGAACTGTGCAGTTCTGTGGAGATACCTGAGCTGCTCTGACAGAACCCAAGCAACGCAGCAATGTCAGTGTGTTTCTGTGCCAAGGCTAATTAGCTGCACTGCTTGTAAGGATTAGGTACAACAGCTGTGTAGTGTGTGCAATTCCTTTTAATACATGGAAATTGATACCACCCTCTTTCAAGGCTAGAACCTCATTCAAAATGGCATATTTCATGGTGATTTTTTAAAGAATAAACATTTATACAGTGATAGAATGGTGTGGGTTGTAAGGGACCTTGTAAGGATTATCTAGTTCCAAGCCCCCCTTCCATTAGGCCAAGTGACCCAAAGCCCCATCCAAACGGTCTTGAACACATCCAGTCAAGCAGCATCCACAGCTTCTCTGGACAATCTGTTTCAGTGCCTCACCAACCTCACTGCAAAGAATGTCCTTTTTATTTCTGATCTAAAGGTACCCACTTCCATTTTAAAGCTATTTCCCCTTGTCCTATTACTACAAGCCTTTGTGAAAAGTCCCTCCCCAGCTCTCTTGTAAGACCTATTTAGGTGCTGAAAGGCTTTTATCAGGCCTCCCTGGAGCCTTTTCTTCTCCAGACTGAACAGCCTCTCTCAGCCCGTCTTCATAGGAGAGATGCTTCAAGGCACTCCTCTGGGCTTCCTCCAACAGGTGCATATCTCTTATGTTGAGGGCCTCAGAGCTGGATGCAATGCTCTAGATGAGGTCTCAAGAGAGTTGAGTACAGGGGTAGAATCAAATCCCTCAACATTCTAGTCATTCTGCTTTTGATGCAGCTCAGGGTACAGTTGTCTTTCTGAGCTCTGAGCACACATTACTAGGTCACATCACTCTTCTCAACAACTCACATTCCCAAGTCCTTCTCCTCAGGGCTGCTCTCAACCCATTTTCTGCCCAGCCTGTATTTGTGCTGGACAACGTGCTGGACAACATGCGGGACCTTGCACTTGGCCTTGATAAACTTAATGAGATTCACATGGTGCCACTTCTCTAGCCTGTCAAGGTCGCTCCGGATGGCATCCTTTCCCTTCTTTATGTTGATCACACCACACAGCCTGGAGTCATAGGCAAGCTTGCTGAGGGTGCACTGAATCTCACTGTCCATGCTACTGACAAAGATGTCAAACAATGCCAGTCCCAACAGTGACCCCTGAGGAGCATCACCCGTCACTGGTCATCACCCACCACTTGGACACCAAGCTGTTGACTTCAACGCTTTGAGGTTCAATTCCTTATCCATCGAGTGGTCCATCTAATCCATGCCATAGAGACAGGGATGTTGTCCAGGAAAGTGACAAATGCTTTATACAAGTCCAGGTAGATGACATCTGTTACTCTTCCCTCATCCCACAAAACTGTAAGCTCATCATAAAAAGCCACCAAATTTGTTGGACACAGTTTTCCCTTGGAGAAGCCATGTTGGCTGTCACAAATCACCTCCTTAATTTCCAGGTGCCTTGGTATGGATTCCAGGAGGATCTGCTCCATGATCTTGCCTGCACCAAGGTGAGACTGACTGATCTGGTGTTCCTTAGTGCTTGCTTTTTTTCTCTCATTAAAAAATGGGGTTATGTTTCCCTTTTTCCCTCAGTGGGAACTTCACCAGTCTGCCACAACATCTCAATAGAACGCACAGAGGTTTAGCAACTTCAATCACCAGTTTCCTCAAGACCAAAGGATCCATCTCATAAGGTCTCAAGGACTGGTGTACCTTTGGGGTCCTGAGATGTTCTAGAACTTTATCTTCTCCAACAGTTGACAGCTCTTCATTCTCCCAGTTACTGCCTTTTCTTTCTGCAACTTGAATGGTGTGGCTGCTGCACTTTCCAGTAAAGACTGAGGAAAAAATCACTGAGTATCTCAGCCTTTCTCATGTCTCAGGTAACTAGGTGTTTCATTTTGCTCTGGAGAGGGCTCTGTCTCACTAAATATAGTGTTATCTATATGTGTGGTGGATCTGTAGACTATCATCAAATGACTCTGAATGATTCGCTACATCTATAACTAACAATCTAGGACTTAAATGGGCATCACTAACACAGAATGATGCTTCACAGTATAAAAAACCCCTGAAAGACTCTGTTATAACTGAAGAGAAGATGGATGTGTCTTCTCAGAGTGGGGTGGCAAGTTCATGTTGGAGCTGGGAGAGAGCCTAGCACCTGTACTGTCTCTCCAGTTCTGTGTCTTAGATGAAATGTGCTACCCATTTTCAGAACATTTAGAATCAAAGTAAACAGCTGTGAAAAATTACTGATTATTCTCTTTTTAACCAGATGGCTAAAGCACCCCACTCTCTCTTTTGCTGTAAGTGATACTTAGATTAACAAGATATTTATTATGAAACAAATTTTCCTTCCTGAAAAATCATTACAGAAGATGTATAATAGCATTTTGAATTAATTCTTTGTCACCAAGGGTGGTATCATTTTCCACATATTAAAAGATACAGTGTTAATTTTACTCTTTTTTCTTTAAGTGTATTTATTTACTTACTATTCTAGTTCCTTTTTTTTTTCTTTGTGTCTCTTCTCTTTTTGAAAATAGAGGACTGATCTTATTTTCCTCAATACTGGATTTTAGAATTCAAAATAATTTATAGTGTTTTACAGCTAATTTTACAGGACTGTCAGAAAGAATCATCATCAATTAGCATGAAAAGCCACTTAGGAACAGGAATTTGATTTTAAAAGCTTAAGTTATTCATATTTATTTCTCAAAAAGGAATTGGGTGGACTTTGGATTGATATGACCATTAAATACCCTGAGAAAGAGTCCAGTAATACTCCAGTCTGAAAGTAACTTTATCAGTTATTGATTTTGTAACCCGTGCATATATTTAGTAGTTTTCTTACTCAGCTAGCATTTCTCCATAAATTTCATGCATTTATTCCCTTTAAAAGAAATTAATTCCATATTTGTTGTGGTCCAAGATTAAAGGCCTACCTGAACAGTACACCTGAATATTACAGTTTGGCTTCTCTTGGTCTATGATCACTGATAGGACTGAAACTGTTTTGGGTTTCACTTCAAAACAGTTGGGCTGTAGGGTAATATAGGGAAGATCAGAATATATGGAAATTACCTATATTGTTTAAACACAGAGAAAGAGAAATGGAATAAGGACAAACAAAAGTAAATATTTGTTTAAAATAAACAGTGTGCTGTGCTAAACAAAGCTACTACCCGCTTTGATTCTTGACATATGGGAGAGGAGGCTTAGCCCTATTTCGCCCACTTCAGAAGCTGATGAAATCTGGTTAGCACATTTGCTCACTCTCTCCATGCACTTGCTCCTGCTCATGCATGAGTGTATGAGCAGGAACAGCAGCCTTTTAATGATTATTTTTTCCTTTGGCACCTTCATTAGCTACACAGAAAAATAGAGTACTTTCACTCTCCTTTCTCTCTAGACTGCAGCAATAAAATGCAAATGAGTCCAGATAGAAGCAGTGAGTCCTAAGATTATATTAGTTTCCTATTTCTTCACCAAATGCCATGGTTTCTTTACTATTAGACAAGAGACTGTTTATGTTGCTCCTCATTGCACTCAGAAATTATTTTTTGCCATCTACATTATGTAAAAAGACTATGTTATGAGCTTGTGCAGAGGTCTATACAAGTGTGATACCAAAAATACACCCTAACAAGTGTCTGTAGGAATTTTGTGACTGTGAGTCATACTTCTTCTTCCCACTACTTTCTTTAAAGGAAATGCCACAACAATTTTTCATTATATGTGTTATAACTAATAACAATTTATTATCAGCATCTAGTTAAATATGGAGAAATTTATAACAAAGATTAAGTCATTCATCCACGTCTGTGTGTGCACCCAGAAATTACCTACACAACTATAAATCTAAATATATGGTATAAAGTTAGAAAATACAGAATCACCTCAGCTGATATCACCCATAGATGCACCACATAGATTCATATAGATATGTTATCCATACAAGCTATATTTTACCAGTTCACACCTGCTTTTATAGTAGGTTTTCCCAGGATTCAGTGATTTAATTTAGGTTGTTCTTTTATAATGGGAAAGTCTATTTTATCTTATGCTAAGTAGCTACTATAAAAGGCTATTCAAATTATTCTTTACTGTCACTACTCGTGCTTGTAGGCATATTGAGTTGCTGTTAGTGGGACAAGTGGAACTTCACCTAGCATATTTTGGATTTCTAACATAACAGATTTTTCCCTAAAACTTGTCCTTTGATTTTCTTCCCTAACCTACTTATTCTGTTTTGAAAAGAAAAAATCTGTTTAATTTACTGTATATGACGCAGGAGAACTTATTCTTAAATCAGGGAATAATCAGACAGCCAGCATATAGATCTGTCACTTCATTAATTTAAAATAAGAAAGGTAAGGTATAAGGAAGGTAAGGTACATATTTCTTATTTTCAAGATCTTTAAATATTCTAATGTGGGACTTTTTTCTATTCTTATAGAAACAACTTTGAAGGGCAGAAGAGAGATGAAATCATCTCAAATTATTTAGGAACATTAAATGGCTTTGGAGTTACAAAGTGTTATGCCAACAACTTCACTACATATTTTTCAGATATAGAGCCACATAGAGAGAGAAACATGAAAAAGGCTTGGGCAAAAGGTAACAGTGTCACATTTGAAAGCATTCTAGTGTAGAACTGTGATTCTGTAACTACTCAAAGACAATTCAGGTGATCCATATATTTCTCCTCTTTATGAGCAAATGGCTTATGAACTTCATCAGGCTCTGGTCTCACTTCTCTCACTGTTATCTTCCCTGATCCCAGCAGTATTTAAAGGTAGCCTGGGAAGACAAACATGATGGTTCAGCAGGGTTAACCTGGTCCCCAGTTATTCTAAAGGCCTTGAGCAAAGACAATAAGGATATTTGTCTATACTATCCCCAGTATTCCAGGAAGGGAAACAAAAAGAATCACAGCCTAGACTCCTCCACATCTCATTGTGAAGCAATGTCCAATATTGATGTGTGGTTCAGAGCAAATGTTAAATGTAAAGTTCATAAAGAAGCCATAATAAAATTACTTTGTTATACTAGTACTTTATGCCAGCACTTGGATCAAAGGTGTTGAAAAGCCAGAAGTAACCAGGATACAACTTCAGAGAAACTGTGGATTCTATACAAAGTATTCTGTGTCAAAAGACTAGAAAAAACAGAAATTGCTGTTTCTTCAGAAAGAAGTAATCATTTGTTTTGAAGGAAGGAGAGACCAAGCTCATGAAAAAAAGTAAAAGCAAAAATGCAAAGCAAAGTAATCATAAAAAAAAAAAATAAACAAACAAATAATAATTGAAAAAATTGCATGGATTTTCCATGAAAATATTCTGCAGGCAGATTATCAAAATATTTTAAATGCAATAAATGTCTAAATAAACAAAGGGACAGGACATGCACTCTGTCCCTGAAGACAGGTGCCATAACAGATCCCCTATCCATTTGGCTTATACTCTTTTTCATTCCAGAAAAAGAAGGAATTATTCATACGGGTGCCAATAACAGCCTTGACCTATGTGAGCCCCCTCTATACCTGGGTTTGATTGAGAGGATGTTTTTTGCTGTAGTAAAAGTTATGTATTAAGAGGCATTAGGGTAACAAAGCAGTCTGATATTTTGTGTGAACCAGTCTCCAGACCTGCTCAGTTTATCAGTATAAATATAGTCAGAAGGACCATTGCCATCTTTCAACTAACTATAACAAACTGTATTTTAACACTTCAGCATTATTCTCCAGAGATGTACAGCTTTTTTATTGAGGCTTCCACATCAGAAAAGTAATCTAGATGTTTTATTAGGTATGAAATAGAAGTAGAGTGTATCAATGTATTAAGATTTGCTGCTATGGAAGATGCATAAGAGTCCTCATAAGTCAATGACTATTCAAACATTTTTTGATATTGCGTTAGAATGAAATAGATCTAATTAGTGTGAGCTGGAAAAAAGCTTTTTGAAGCCAGAATTTTTCTTCTGGTGAAAGATGAAAAAAAAAAGATAAAAGAACAGAAAAGTGGATTGTGATCACAAATAACAATTAAAGGCCTATGTCAGTAGCAAAACTAAACAAGATTTTATTCTTCGTTCCAGAAAGAAGATAGTTTTCTACGTTATGATATCAGGTGAAAATTCATAACTTAAGAGTGCTAGAAGATGTATCTTAAGGACTGCTCTGAGTGGCCTAATATTTGGGAAGAGCAACTCAGTGACAGTTGAACAAGACAATGTAAAATAAAATGTGCAACAGAGGTATTAACCTTTTTACAATATTATATCAGACATTGGACTCTAATCTCATATTTTCTAAGGAATATGGCAAGTTAAAAGAAATTTATGCTATTCTACAGGAAAATTAAACAAAGCAGACCCAAGAAAACAAAAAACCAAAAAAACAAAAAAACCCCCAAAACCAAACAAAAAAAAAACAACAACAAAAAAAAAAACAAAAACGAACCAAACCAAACCAAAAAAACAAAACAAAAAGAGAACCCCAAACCATCTTTTCCTTCAAAGCTTTATGTGAATAAAGGAAGTTACTGTGAGTGTATACAAGAAAATTTTAAACCTTCCAGAATACTCTTATTTTTTGAGCATTTGACATCATCTTGATGAGAATAATTTACATATTTCTGTGTTTATTTAATTTATGCTTATTTTTTGTGATAACTCAGTGGAATAATACTGAAATTCAGCTATACTGAAATATAGCAGGAAAAAATCTGAAAGAACAGTAAACTTCTTTTGTAGAACAGAACAGCATAAATGTCTTCTACCATAATTATTTTATTTTGTTTTTAAATAAATCCTTTTCATATAATGCTTAGGATTCTGAATATGTTATTTCACAGTACTAACATCTGCAGAATGGGAAGACAAGCTGTCTTTTTCCTGAAAGGAAAAGGGCAGTTTCAAAGATGGGAAATGAATTTTGATTAATTGTTTTTCAGTACTGTCCTAGCTACAGAGGTCAGGGGACATGTGTAGCCTTTTTCAAAGACTTTTTGGAAAATTTGTGTCCCATGGAGTTTATCATCAAAGGGCTAAACCATGACCGTTCTAGATAGCCAAGGTGAAGGAATGGTGTTGACTTATTTTCACAGAGGAAACATGTACTATCATACCTCTCCAAGGCTGAGGGGATTTTGAAAAGAAAATCTTTTTAGTGATGCAGAATTCTGTCTTTGAAGTATGAATCTTATATTTCATCCAACAGAAATAAAAGTATATCTTCTGCAGGTTCCATGTGGACACTACTTCTGGAAGATAGAATTTCTTGACAGATCACAGAAATTGTAAGCCATTTCACCTTTTATATATTTAAGCATGTTGTTCGCTATCAACATAAGATGCATGAGAAATTCTGCTGCTACAAAAAAAAAAAACCTTAAAAGTATTATTTTCCTGAATAAGTGTAGTTACTGAAAAACACAAATTATTAGAAGTATAGAATCATAAAGGTGGAAAAGACCTCCAAGATCATTGAGGCCAACCTTTCACCAAATATCACCATGCTAAGTAAACCATAGTACTGAGTGCCACATCTAGTCACGTCCTGCACAATTCCAGGGATGGTGACTCCACCACTTCTCTGGACAGCCTGTTCCAATGCCTAACTACCATTTCAGTGAAGAAATTATTCCTGATCTCCAACCTGAATGTCCTCTGGCACAACTTGAGGCCCTTTCCTCTTGTCCTGTCACTTGTTAGCTGGGAGAAGAGGATAACCTCCTCCTGGCTACAGCCTCTTGTCAGGTGGTTATGGAGAGTGATAAGGTCACCCCTGAGCCTCCTCTTCTCCAGGCTAAACAGCCCCAGCTCCCTCAGTCATATGACTTAGCTTCTAGAACCTTCTGCAGCTCCACTGCCCTTCTCTGGACACGCTCCAGCACGTTAATGTCGTTCTTACCATGAAGGGCCCAAAAACTGAGCACAGGATTTGAGGTGTGGCCTCAGCAGTGCCAAGCACAGGGGGACAATCATTGTCCTGCTCCTGCTGGCCACACTACTGCTGATAGAGACCAGGGTGTCAGTGGCCTTTTTGCCCACCTGGGCCCATGTCCAGCCGCTGCTGCCCAGCACCCCTAGGTCATTCTCTGCTGGGCAGTTTTCCAGCCTCTCTGCCCCAAAGCTGTACTGCTATGTGGGTTATTGTGACCCAAGTGCAGGACCTGGCACTTTGACTTACTGAACCTCATACTATTGGCCTTGGCCCATCAAGCCAGCCTGTCCAGATCCCTCCTCAGAGCCTTCCTACCTTCTAGGAGGTCAACACCCTCTCTCAGCTTAGTGTTGTCTGTGAAATGTTCCAGTTTTTTTCTTTAAAATCAAGTTTTTTAATGAAATGTAAATCATAAAATTACCCCTTAAGGTATTTAAAAAATGGAAAATTCTGCAGTTCAGCACGCCTCTCCTATAGCTGAATAATTCCCCAAAACATAACTAAAAATCTGGTTTTTTGAAGTCAATGCACAGTGATTCTCTTTCACCAGTACATAAATGAAATTATCCTATCCAGTCCAATTTCATTTGTGTCATCTCTTGTAATAGTTTAAGCTGATTAATACTAATAGAGTGAAGGTTAAAATCCTTAGAAATGCATACTTCTCTTTTCCCCCCTCTGAATGCGGGACAGAGTTTTAAATTGGAGATCTTTACATGGTCTGTTTCTAGAATGTCTCCTAGAAACTCGATTCAGAAGGCAGCTGCAGTCCAAAAGTAGTAACTGATGAAACATCTGAGATACCTCTTCTTGCGGGTGTTCACTTGATGTTTTCCTTTTCTTACTGTTGAAAAACAGCTTCCTCTTGTAAACAAACTGTGATCAAAGGTTGGTTCTGAACAATGATTCTAAAGGCTCTGAATCTACTTTTATTAAAAAATAACTAACAAAATCACAATACTTCCAGAGCAATTAATACTGTTTTTACAAATAACTTTTGGTATTACTTCTTATTTAAACACCTACTAAAATCTGTCATTGTAAGAATATGTCATTCCCATTCATTGAAACCTTGAAATCTCACTGGATATTTATGCTTTGTAGCAATTTAGCCTTTTAACTTTTGTGATAACAAATTCTTAAGTACGGTTTCCCCAATCAAAAAAAGAATAAGAGAAAGTTTTGTAAGGATTTTTATGGATTAAAGATTAAATATGAAGTTTATTTTTGAGATTGTACTGTTTGCAAATATTTGGATAGTGACTGAATATATTGAAAGAGACTTGAATCCTAAAAGTATTGTTTTATTTGGTGGAATTATCATGCCTATATAACAGCATTTCTGATTTGTTATTTCTTAGGCATTGATAATTTTCTGCTTAAAATATTTTTCATCACTTAAGGGATCAGTGATACTTATTTGAACAATTAATCATAAATATGAGAAATATATAAACATGCTGAATCTTCTAAAGAGTCCCATAGACAAAAATTATTTTTCTCAATGATTTCATTTAAAATTTACAAAATTTAATGCAGTCACTGATATCAAAATCAGACCATGAACACCATTTACACAGAAAATGATGACAAATATTTCAATATGCTTTTGAAAGAGAAAATTCAATTTATCTAGACCATGGTGTAAACGCTTAATCAAAGAAGCACTTTTCAATCTATTTATTTGAAAGATCTACTTGAGTGCACTGTCCAGATAATGCAAGATTTTGCTTTGCTTTACTTTTTCCAATTTTAATGAAGTACAAATATGGTACACCTCTTACTCTCGGGAGAATATTACTGTCTATCCTGATATTTCCTGATAGTAACCTGCACTTCTTTTCTCCTTCTGTAAGAAATAATTTCTCTTTGTTTCTGGTACTTATGATCTTTGTAAATCAGGCAAAAAAAATAGATTTGATATTTTTCTTTCCTTTTGATCAACATTTAAACTTCTGAACTGAACAAATAAGGCCTGGAATTCTGGTGAATTGTTCAGCAGAGCACTAAGGCAAGCTATAGACCACATTTTACTATGAATGAAATTTTTCTTGGAAGGTTTCCTCATTTTGAAGCAGTAAACACAAAAGGATAATCCATTACACTGTCTTATTTGATTAAAATCTTAGCAAAACTTGAAATTTTGTAATCAAAAAGTACGAAAATTCTATTAACACAGAGATAAACATACATGTACATATTTAAGTCCTGATGATCTGTGCTTAGCATTATGAAATAATATGTTTAAATGACTCTTAGACATAAACAAGACTGTTAATTTTGTGGATTAGAAAGGAAAAGTGCAAAAATTTAAACCAATATTATCAGAATTTTTTTTAATTTATTTATTACACACTTCATATTGCTTTTATGACACACACTTTGTATCAACTAAGGGGAATAAAAGGCTTTATAGCTTGTTTTATTACCTTCCAGGAAGCCTCAACTGCAATTCTTAAATAAATATTTTGATATTAACATGATAAAGAAAACCACATTCTTCTTGTTAGTAATAATCAAGTTGATTTAAATAATAATTGCTGGAAAATAAATTTAATTATAGTATCTAAACATAAATGTAAACAAAGTTTTATGTGAGCACAATGAAAGAATGCAGTGCTGAGGCAGCTATATGGGTATACTGTGGCATATAATTTGAACAATGCAGCTGCCTGGTTCTATTTCCTTGGCATATGGCAAAAATGAAGTTATACAGTCTGTATTTTAAGACAAGTTAAGGATAATTTGAATTTGATATGGAGTAGGTATGCACACAGCTACGGAACTCCTCAGAAACATAAAGTGGTAATTTGATTTATTTATTTAATACAGAGTTACTGTAGATTATAAAAAATGTTCTTTAATAGTAGTAGCTTCACTACAGCTCTTCCTTATCTATTCCAATAATTCTTTCTTCATATACCTCTAGAGATATATAAAAGTAATGGCTTCTTTAAGGAGCTTTAAATTAATAAATTTATTTTACTTGGTGATGACCACTAAGATGAGAAAATTTAGCAGTTACAGTTTGGGAAATCTTGACTGTTAACAGAAACAGAGTATGAAATTCACTAACTATATATGACTGAAACCTTCCAATTTTACACTCATTGGTCACTGAAAATGCAAAATATGGATAAATAAACACATTTCATAAAATTCTTTAGCATTCTCATGAAATGTCTCCATGAATTCTACTCTCAAGTCTGTTATTGGTTACTGCATGGCATTCATGTACTTGGTCTACACTTCATGTCTGCATTCTCTAGCAATGTACATATCCAGCTGCCATTACTTTATAGTTCAGAAATGGCACCTGAGAAGAACTTTTCTATTTTAAGAGTCATTTGACTATTAAATTCATAGTGATGAGTTAGAAAAAATTTGAGTTGAACTGTGATTGATCTCCCCCACAGAGGAAGAGCTTTCTGTGACTTCCAAAAGATCTATTTCTGGCCTTGTCTTAGCTATGGACAATGGTGAAGCTCACTTGGTCTCCTACATCAGCTGTCAAGGTCATCCACAGGGTCCAAAGTTTATCATCTATCATACAAAAAATGATCCTACCTAGCAGTTAGCTGCACGGTTATATTGAATATTTAGGCATCAAACACTTGAGCCCCAAAGATTCTTCTGAAAAAAAATATTGAAAATTTACATTTGTAACTTCATAGATATTGCCTTACAAACACCAGAACTCTATCCTTTTAAAACCTAAATGAAGTGGATGCATTTTTGTTTACATGCCCATATGCTGGGGAAGATTGCATTCTTATTGTTATACCTGTTATCATCTGAAGAGAAAGCTGGTATTGTCAAGAGGAAGGGCTTACTAAATAGGCAAGATACAATGCAAGGAGAAAAGAGCATGTGGGCCTGAGTGAAAACAAAAACAGTGTTTCTTTATCTGTTGTATGAAGTCATAGTAACAACATTTGATGACCTATGATTTTTTTTGAATTACCTAATTATATTCTCTTGTGAAATTCTAGTCAATTATTTGAAGGTACATCTATACTGCTGAGCATTTAGAACAGCTCTGTATGGAGGTACAGTCAAATATAAATGTAAAATACTGTCTGCAGAATATAAGGTAGGAAGAATAGGCTTTTCTTTATTATTACATTCAAATAGTAGTCTATGTGCCAATGTATAAGTAAACATCAAGTGAACTGAAGAATGTACTCCATGTCAAGGTTTCCAGGGACCCTCTATATTTCTTCTGCATGGAACAACGGCTTTTTATTCTGTTCATGATGTAAACTTTATATTTCAGACTTTATTTGCATAACAGTGAATCCTCATCCTTTCTGCTCATCGAAAATTGTTTTTTTGTTTATGACTTTCTCTTCAGTAGGAAGAGGTATCAATTCATTATTCATGAAATAAAGACTCATTTAAA
>VWZT01012344.1:255501-265994 GCA_013397055.1 Pachycephala philippinensis | reverse complement strand
GGAAAAAAAAAGAGAAAAGAAACCAAACTATGTTGTGTCTTTAATTTAAAAACTGCTTGAGGGCCCTATGGGGTATATTAAATCTGTCTCATTGCCATATATCTTAGTGTACATTTTGCTTGAAACCAGGTGTTTTGTATATTGAACTTTTTAACACTGCAGGGAGGTAAGTATTCACAGCTGGAGTTTTATGCTTCACACATTTTCATGTTTCAGAACAAGGAGCAACCCCTAGGAAAAACTCCTCCAGCATGAAAAGAGGCAGAACAAAGCACGTCTGTATCTGGTGGCAGGACATGGATATGATGAAGTCACAGATCTAGGACTTGCATATAAAATAGATGCTGGTGTAACTGAGACAAAAAGTTGCAAGCAATTGAAGTGTATATGTTGCAGATCAATCACAATATATGAGGTTGTTAGTCTGGAAAAGAGGTGTAAAAGAGATTCAAAGAAGGATGAACAGCTTTTTTAACAGAGAAAAGTTAAGAAGACTTGTACTTTTAAACACCATTTGAAGGCTGTCATGTTTACTGAGTCACCAGTTTAACTTTTATAATTTGTGTGTGTATATTATTACTCCAAAATTTTCAAATCAATCTTTCTACAGTGAGAATATTTTGAAAATTGTTTTTGACACATGAAATATGAAATGAGTAAATTCATTTTTCTGAAGTACTAGTTTGAGAGGTTAGCACTTTTCTTTCTCTCATGCAGACAAGGAAGAATATTGTGTCAGTTCTCCAAGTGATTTGAGTTTATTAAAAGAAAAAGAAAACTCTGACTTATTGGGGTTTTCAGCTATTCCTGTGAAATCCCTTTAGCAAAACAGAAGTGGACCTCCAGAAGAAAATAAGTTCTATATGTCATTAACATGAAAGTCTGAAGTTGTTTATTTGATAATTGAATTTCAGTTTTTATTGTACCGGAGAATAATTTCAAAAGACACAGAGACTGGCTTACTAATATAGGAAATGAGCAGGGTTTGGGGCTTAGACAGAGCATAAGTCTTCTATCCCACAAATTAAGACATTTCCACACCTGTATTTTGATCACTTAACAAGTTTATAATCCTTTTACTAATCAGCCAAGACAAAGAATAATTTCCTGCAAAGATTAAGATGGAATTTTTTTTTTTTTTTCCGTGTCCTTTGTGGTAATAAGAGCTTCTGGTAACAGAAATCAAGCTTGAGCCACAGGTTGGCATTGCACTGGTTAACTCAAATATTATCCCTGAAATGATAAAAAAAGACAGAGAAGTAACGTTGTATGAGTACATGGAACAGCTGAACAGCACAGAATAGGCTCCATTAACAGTAAAAAACTACCAGATCTGATAGAAAGTGTAATTAATGGACCCTTTATAAATTCAAAATACACAAAATAGTAAGTGCATATTGATTATTAAAATTATTAAGTAAATGTGAGTCTGATCCTTTGTCCTCTTGCTGAGGTCAGGAATGTTCACACACTAGTGCAAAACTACATTTAAAAGTTTTTGGTTGTTTTGTTTGTTTGTTTGCTTTTTTATGGTGCTATGTTTTCACCCTTCCTTCAGGCCTAAAACAAAGACTACTGAAGTCCCTAATATTGACACCTGGTCTTGTCTCTCAAGACATACTAGTATTTTGTCACTAGTATTTGTGACATTATATCTGTGCCAGTTCCACTGGAAATCCCTCAGCTGACAGTAATGCATGGCTTTTCTTCTCTCCTTGGGTGTTGCAGGCACAGTGGGGAGCATTTGCAGGGCAGGGAGAGAGCAAGCACAATGATAAACACAATGATAAATAGTCATGTGTGGTCAATATTATTACTACTTCTGCCATGAATGATTTATTGCACACAATATTCTGTAAAAATGGAACTCTTAGAAACAGAAGGGGAGAGCGGACAATAAACAAAATTATATTCTTATGCAGCAATAGAAAGGCAAACAAGGTATAAAATTAGTCTTGACTCATTGTTATACTGGAGATAAATTTTGGTCCAGACAGAAAATCTCTTTTGCAGTACCTTGCTGTATGCTTAGAGTTTGTAAAAAAACAGTAAAGTGATGAATTAGATGACATCTTTGAATAACACTTTAAAAATAATAAAGATAAATTAAAGAACTTCCTCTGTGTTTTCATTGTTTGAAGAGTTTTTATACAAGCTTTCCTTCCATTTTTCCTGTGAGAGGATTTTATACTAGGCTTAAAAACAAATGTAAAATGTTAATAAAATTCACTCTGCTGCTAGATTTTCTATTCTACTTAAAGTAAACATCTGTCTTACAGGGAGTCCTAAGGTTTTGGCCAAAACTTGGAGATTTGTGCATTATTGTAACTCATTGTCACAAATCTCACTACTGTTTCTTTGTCTACCTCTGGTTTTGAAAATGGTTATTTTTCTTGCGAGCCTCAGTGGTGGTCCTCGAGCAAAGCCTATGTTCTTAGGTTTTTTAGAGGAGCCCATGTGTTTATACACGCATATGTGGGCTTGTGTTTGTGTGTTTGCATTGGGGAGAGACAGAGGGAATGGCTTTCATCTAGAATTAAGTAATTTGTGTTATAATAATCTAACACTTTAATAATCTATAATTCTTTCTCGTAGCAAAAGCTTTTATACATTTGCCTCAATATATGTTTGTCTGAACAAAGAGTGCATGAACAAACCCTGCTAAATTTAGGAAGAGAACTGGACCACTGTGTGATTTCAGATATATGGATTTAAACCTAAAATAATTGCATTGGCTTCAGAAGACTTATTCTTGATTGACACTACTGAAAGTGAGGGCAGCATCTAGTCTCAAAATTTTTGACAGCAATTTATTATTCCGAAGTTACTTATCTTACCGTGATTTTCCTTTTAAAATACCTTTATTTTGATTCATCACCCTTTAAGCACCATTCTTGGGATCTATATTCTCAATGCAGATTCCAGTAAATGGTGAGGAAGTATTAATAATGAGCTCAAATATACTTGAAACTGTGGTGGATTATATTTGACTGGCTCATGTAAACTAGCCTCTTGGAGCAAAAATTACACACTGATGGATACTTAAAATAATTCATAGCAGTAAATAAAACTGCTCCTTTCTGACACAGGTTCAGCTCATTAAATCTCCAGTGGTCATGTTTCTGTGGCAGAAGTGATAGTCTATGTAACAATTACCAATTACTTTGGTAAATATAGTTGGTCTATATTTAGATCGTACAAGAGGACAGCCTCATCTACATAAGACAATGAAACATTTCCCCGGCATCTGACCCAGAGTGCTTTGCATGTGGTTTTCCAAACAAATAAATGGCTGAAGAGTGCAAAGAGAACCATTTATTAGACATTGCACATTCTCTGTTAAAATATTCGAACATAAGAGCTGCTGTCAATCACCTTCCACTGAGTAAGATCTTACCCAGATAAAATGTCTAGAGTGCTAAAATCTTTTTCAACTACTTTTGCACATGGAAAGATGATTCCAGATCTGTCTGTATGAATGTTGGATGGTTGCCACACTTATGTAGCTACTGTAACTGCCAACATTTAATTTTCTGTTAGCTTTATACAGAAAGAGAAAGAAGGGTGGGGGTCTGTGGAGAATGAGAGATCTGAATATTTTTAAAAGATAAATATATTTAAAAATTCAAAGATGGTGCTAATTATAAAGAATTATAATTATAACCCATTTTGGGAACATCATCCTTGTTAACCTAACCATTTTTGTCACCTCAGTCAGAGATAGTTTAAATTTTAGCTGCAGTTTCTTTGTTTAACTGGATTTTTTATGCCTACTTTATTTTCTGGGGAAAAAAAAGTGACATGTATAGTTCAGAGGGAGAGCCTGACCCCTTTGTATCATTGTGTTCCTGGAATTTAGGATTTCCATTTCTGAATAAGGAATATTTCACCCCTGGTGAAATCACTATAGCTGAATGACATTGCCTGATAAAGGCCAGAAAGACAGAATTTTAATAAGCACTGAACTACAGCTCTAAAATAACTTAGTGTGAAGTTTTACATATGTTTACAATGCTCATTACCCTACATACAAATTTCAAAACAAGACAGACTGTTTACAATGCCAGTAATCAGCTTGGTGTCTTGTAGCTGGAGTACTCCAAGGAATGAAACAATGAAAGCACCCAACAGAAGGACCCTTCAGCTTAATCTGTTAACTTCAGTTTGTACCAGACCTTGGTAGGAGTGGGAGGCCCCTGGTTAATCTTTTTACTTGGCTAAGTGGTTCTCGGCACAGAGTTCACAATAAAATAATAAAAGCTCAAGGAGCCCTTCACAACAGCATATATTCTGTACTGAATCTCCTTATTAAAGAGTGAAGGTCAACAGTATACTGTAATGTTCTCTTGTTTGCATACAATGATTTTTTCTTTTCATGCATTTGTCAGTGAGGCAGTTAAGATTTTTATTTCACTGTTTTATAATGATGGCATTTATTAGATACATATTGATTTTGTATCATTAAATATTGTAGTGAAAGTTTACTCTAAAAAAGCGTTCAGATTAGATTTATTTTTGGAATTTCAGACATGCAGAAAGGTCTTAATAAATTAAATTTTCTGAACTTTTTCCGTATAATTCTGATGCTGACTATGTTTTTAATGTCATTTTATCTTATAGTGATTGGAAATATAAAAATCTCCATTTTAAATTTGTGATAATCCACTTAGTTTTATCATAGATACTCGATACAATATATACGGAGATGACTGAAATGTCCATGTGTACCTTTCTAGTCTGAAAAGTAGTAATGTGAAAATACCTTTCATATACTCCTCCTTTCTTATAATTACAAAATTATAGGCCAAAACGTCTGCTTGTGAAGATCAACCTAGATATACTGATGTCAATGAGAGTCTATTGATTAACGCCGGCTGGTGAGCTATGTAAGTGTCTCTTATAACCACAGCTACAATATGCTTTGCTGTAATCGTAACAGACAGTATTTGTTCAATTAAGCCAACATCTGGTGTAATGCAAAGACTAGGAGTAGTAATTACTTGGTGTTTTTTTTTTTTTTAATCTGTGTTGGAATGCTTTGTTTCTTAAAAATACAGGGTGATATTGCTATAAATGCAACCTACTTGTTTTTCACAGATTCCAGTTAAAACCTAACTGTTCTCCATATTTTCTTGCTTTGTCTTGCAGGCACCACTAAGGCCACTCTACTCAAGAGGTTCAGGGTGAGTCAACCTGCCCTCAAAGTAACTGGAACACTCCTGAGAGGGAGTGTTGACCCAAAAATAGTATCTATCTCCCTCTCCTCACATAGGTGAGCTGCGAAGCTACTTGGTGTGCTCAAAGCCAAATGCAATAGTCTTTCCTAAGAGGAATGCCATCCCAATCACTAAATCTTGATGCCTCAAAAACGGGGGAAGAGTGGGAGTGTGTAGTTATTCTGTGATCCAGTGAAAGGGCGTGAAGACCAATTAAATGAATAACTAAATAAAACACCAATAAAAATAACAAAATTACAATATTTTTGAAATAAGGATATTATTTGGTTGTGTATTCTTTGTTTGTCTGATAGCTAGAAATATAGTTTTGTCATGAAATGGCTGTATTGTATAGAAAATAGCTTTAAGAAACATGAAGAGAACAGTAATGAAAAGCAATTTATTACTGGAAGGATTAACACTAACTTTAAAGAGCATTCCATGTGTGATATAGATTAATATGTAGAATATGTTTTACAAACTTTGTTATTGGACTTTCTAGAAAGTAAAAATACAAATGTATTTTTTTGATGTTTGTACTTAATAAAAATTAAGGATGAAAATGAATTATTCAGAGGCTGCCAATTTCTTTCACTTGCATGAAGAATAGTCCACTTAAAAATAGTGATCTTCAAGAATAAAAGAATGGGAACAGAGAGAAATAATTAATTTGCTTTCTAAATCCTCACGTTCCAAAGTCTGTCAATATCCCAAGTGATTAGTCCAAGCGTATGTGCTCCATGGTCATGCTTTAGTTACTTATTTCCATGTAAAATGTAGTTAAGGAAAGCCGAGTTTTGTCTTTTTGTGAGACAAAAATCTCAATAAATATGAAACAGAGGTGTCCACTTATTTTTCAGCAGCCTGTACTGTACATTATCAGCTGTTGCAGTAAAAATCAGACATTTTTCCATTTATTGCTTAATTGCAAGTCACGGCTTATGAATTTCTATTTAGTCGCAGTGGTTTTAGAAGCTGAGAAATGATCATTCTCACAGAGACACTGACACTGTTAATTGTGATGTGCATGAAATCATCTTTATTGGTGTGACTACATTATTAAGGCAGCATGCAAGAGCACCATTGTCTGACTAGGGCATTTTTTTGTCATTGAAGGACCTCAAAATGAAATAAATGTACAATGCTTAGATATAACTGCATGCATGTCAAAAATTACACTCTCAGATTTTCACCAAATTACATGCAGGATCAGTCTTATTAATAGCAAAGACATAGGCTGTAAAATGCATGGAGTGAAAGCTAGTGGAATTTGAGCAATCCAACAGAAAAGTAGACAAGGTGGGCGATATCAAGCGAACTTGGGCAAAAAATATACAGCGTAGGACTGTATTATCTCTTTCAGGCCTCCTACACTTGCAGCTGTTGCACCAAAGAACTGATGTCAGTAGTACTTTAGTTACCTTTCAAATACCCTGTATCTTTTTTTACAGAATGGAAAACACTTTCCATTTCATTAAAATGTAGTTCACATTGCCTTAATGAAAAAATAACCACAAACTAGCTGCCACTTAATTTTCCTTTCAGAATAGAGCAGGTGGAAGAAACAATACTGAAGAAGAAATGTCACAGTCTAAATATTAGAGTATTCAAAGATATATTTAAAGGCCCTTAAAGACCATTTTTTATTATTAATCTTGAACACAAAATTGAAAGATAATTTTGAATAGCCCTTCTGAGTTTGTAACATCCAAGAGAAAGGGTAACTTTTAATTCCAAATAGAGCTTTTTCAAGATTAGACTATTTTCTTTTCTCCCTTGGAATTCTTTCATTTTGCCATTCTATCTTTCTTAATGTTTTTCCTCTAATATGCTTTCCTTTCTTTCAGAACTATTTCATGGTGTTCCCTTCCTATTTCCTTTTCAACTTCACGGGAACTTGTGGTTCACCTGCTGAAATTTTAACACTCACATGTCTGTTTGAAATCCCTTGAGCCATGAGGGATTATTTTTCTCTCATACTCCTCCTAATTAACATCTCAACATCCTTGCTGGCTCTTCTTCCAACTACAGCCATGATGACATTTCTATAACCACAGTAAAAACAGCAGAAGAAACACTTTGCTTTTATTTCTGGCATTCAATGCAAAATTACTTCAGCAAAGGAGTCAACTGTACACCATCTAGTGCTGGCCAGAGCATTGTTCAAGAAATCAGAATATATCTGAAGTACATTGTTTCAAGTGACTTTTTTTTTTCTCGAAGTAAATTTTTTAATTACAAATAACAGCTATGCTCTTTGCATTTCAGTATTGTTTTTCCTATAACAAGAACTATGTACAACTTTTAAATCTGCACAGTATATACCACTAGAGAAAAGATGCACGAGTATATGCTACAACAGGGCAGAATAGAAAATTTGTATCTCTAGACCACATAAGGCCATTCAAAAAACATTAAAGTGAAAGATTCACCAGGGAAGAAAGCTAGACTGTCCCCATCTAGAAGAGTCTGTCTCTCATAGTTTTAGCTCCTAAAAAATGTCAATTTATAAACAGTAGATTATATAGATATTTTTTCACTAGTATGTTTTAATGGTATTGTGCTCTTACTTCGCTACAAAGCAAGACATCCTTTAATAAAGTTTGCCATGTTCTGCATTTTAATGAAAACTGAAGAGAAAGTAAATTAATCCAATGCAATATAAAGAGTCTGGATATTTGTTATGTGTTTATGCAATATTTGATAACTCTTTTAAAAAATTCTTAAGAGATCTGACTATTTGCCATAACTTAAAGGGTTACCCAACATTCAGATGTATAGAAGTTGTGATTGTGAGTTCATAGGATGACACAATACGCAAAAACACAAAAGTTTTATCCTCTAAATTTCACTACTTTATTACAGGTTGCCACCAATGTCATAAAAATCACCACTAGCAGGTACACCTACGATTAATAAAATGAGTATGAATTACTATATATCAAGCTTTTACCGATTGCTATCGGCAAACAGTAGTGTATTATCAATCAATAGTATGGTATCAATCAATAATATCAATTGGCATTGTCATACAACCAACAGCAACAGCCAAATACCTAGAGGCTATTAAAAATTACTACAATTTATCATCAAGCAAACTTATAAACAATATAACAACAGATATACCTATTCCAGATTATTTGTATGACTATATTAAAAAAAAAAAAAAAGAATTGAATTAGATTTCAAAAGGAAACAAACAATACCAAAAGTGAGGGACAAACTGATCCCAGATCAAGAGGACCCTTGAGGTGAAGAAGTGAGAATAGACCAAAACAATAAGATAACAGACAGAGTCTCCCTTTAAAAACGATCCGTGTCACAGAGTCTGGAATCAGTCAGGCATCCCACCTGGTAAGGTCTCAGAGAGAGAGACTCCTTTTTGGAAAAAAATTAAGTCCTTTTTAAAACAGCAACATAAGACAGTGGAGGACATCCCTCCTTGAGAAGCTAATAGAAGTTGTCAATTTCTTTTTCTCACCGGTAACAGAGAATAAAAGATGATGTTTTCTGTGGTTTCTGGAAAAAAAACTTGACTTTTGAAGGGGCTCTTACTTCCTGTGGCTCTTGGACCCTTAAAGAGCCCAAAAAGGGAGGAGATCAAGTCTGTTGAATGCTTTTCTTTCTAAAAAGAGATTGAGATAAGAAAATTGTAAAATTTTGTCGCATTTGTCACCTCTCTTTCCCAAGAAAGGTTACTACTTTGTGGAAACACTAGGTTACACTTGTCAGATACTAGGAAAAACAGTATCTTATACCCACAAGCATAAATATCTGGGGAGAAGATGTGAGGAAAGCTTTAGAAAACTGTCATTCTGTCAGGAGATTGAATTCTACAAGAAACAGTGTTGCCACCTTGGAAGCAGGAGATTCTCAAGCAAAAAAGGCCATTTAATCAAAATATTCATACTTTCATACCTTAATTCTTAAAATATAATTAAAATTAGAGCTATTTGTTTTTTAAGTGGATTAATCCTCTATAAATCCCAATGAAGTTGCTTGTACACCATTCTTTACAACTACACTAAATAATACATAGCATTTAACCTGTACTGAAAAGATGGAAGCTATAAACTATGGCTTAGGTTCACCTTTTTTGCAGATTAGACATGATCTAAATTTGACTGGCTTCTCTCTGACACCTTTTGATGTAGTACAGCTGAAGAAGTCCAAGTTCATGTCCCGTATTTCCTTCATTATCTGTATACCTACAAAAAAAGTAACTTTAAAATGAAAGCAATTCTATTTTCAGAGCAAATTAATAGTTTTGGTAGCTAAGGTGGGTAAATAGTGGAGAAAACAAGTGTATACAGTATTCCACAAAAAATAGATTATTGTATCTCTGAGAATTAACTGTAAGAGAAAATATAAATGGACATGTTCTGTAAGGAATATCAAAAGGACTCTCTACACAAGCAAATCCACAGAAGCCTCCATGAGTAACCCTCGATAAGAGTCCTTGATGTAGATACTGTGTAAAAATAGGTTGAGTGAGACTGATATTGACATTGATGATTCAGGGAAAATAGTACAATTTCTCAGAATTTCTCTAGTAATATTGACACTCAGTTTTCTTTAGGGATAGTTTTTTTCATTTGGATGAATTCCAAATTATCAGTAAAATGATTATATTTATGCACTAACTATGACAAAATTATACTGCATCTGACAGAATATCATCTCACTTCTGAACTACTGTGCATTGTAAGATCAGAATGCCATCAGGTCACCAGGTAATAGGTCATACAGCCATGTTTCTGAGTTACCATATCTGTGACGATCTTCTTTCCTGTTCTCAGGACATCATCTTATGGGATGATTATTTTTTCTTTTTTTTTTTTTTTATTTTATGTATGTCTTAGATCTTTTAATTGGTAGGCAGACTTTTCTAAAGAAAGATATTTGTTAAAACTTTGATTGCTTCTAATTCTATGATACTGCAATCACTTGAATGAAAATTCAGGTTGCTCCACAATTTTATTTCCTTTAGATACTAAGAACCACTTTTTGATCATCCACTAGTATCTTAAAAAAGATAGTTGACCATATGTTTCCAATGTGAACCTTATTGATAAGGTCAGGTTCTCTAAAGTGGACCTTTTTAAAAGCCATACTGTCGAAGTGTATGTGTGACATCAATTCATCTTAAACCTTTAATAAAGACGTTAAAACTGGAACTTTCTTTCTCAAATAATATAATCTCAGAGTTACTTAATGTCATTTGGATAACTGTCGCTGTACACTGGGGCAACATAGTTCCAGATATTGCCTTACACC
>VWZT01012344.1:233207-255286 GCA_013397055.1 Pachycephala philippinensis | reverse complement strand
GCAGGCATCAGCACCCAGAGGCAGGCAGTGGCAGAGGAGGGTGGCAGGCAGAGGCAGGCACAACCAGCATCCCCAGGCATCAGTAAGCAGTAGCAGACATCCACAGGCACCAGCTCAGCATCCACCCAGTCAGCTCTGGCTCAGCTCAGTATCTGCTGCTCTGTGACCCTGCAGCACAGCCCTTTATACCCATTATCCCTTGGGCTACTCATGTGCTTCTTGTTGTAGGAATCACCACACCTGCATTCAGTGCTGGCCTTCCCTCCTCCCAGGGACACAGCCGCAAGCCATCAAGGCCAAGGCTGCCTGCAGCCTACTCTTGTAACCCCACAGATAACAGTAATATAAGTTTACAACTCAGCTCAGGAAGCCAAGAGTAGAAAGGACAGCCAAAAACTAGTTCTAGATGGTGGGCTGCTGTATTTATAATTGTGATTCACTTTTCCCATTAAAATTCTTTTCATTAGTTTTTGTATTTAGAAACAATATTAATTGTTTACTTTTTATTTGTCCTCTGCCAAAAGTACCTGTTTATTTGACCTTCTCATCCATTATTCCTGGTGATAAAAGAAGGAAGACACATCCAGAAAGATATAGCACAGCTGTTCCAGCTTCAGTGAGAATTTTGAAGAATCATTGTTTGCTGTGGAACAATTAAAAAACTATTATGGAAATATGTCTATAAAGAAATAAGCCTTACTACTCAGCTTCTTCAGGAAAACTGAAAATACCTTTGAAATACAGAATAATGAGTACTCAAGAATTTATTAATATTAACACCACATAAAATTAGTTTCAAAAATATTTGTGTTGCTAGTAAACATCCTTACAAAATTTTGAACAGAATATATCTATTTGACAAATTTTTTGTACAGTTATTTGAGGTTAGCGTTTAAAGTTATAAACAGATTGCTACAAACAGAAATCAGGGCATTTAAAAATAACAGAGTGTGCACATGCCTATTTTTATTTCTGGATTTAAGAACTTATTCAAATGGCAACACTGCTGAAGGCTTTTTCACCCTTTATATGTCTATTAATTTCAATGAAATTATTGGTAGGAAAAACATGCAGGGTGCCTTAAGGTCATGGATGTAAAAAAAAAATTCCTTAAGAAATGTAAAATGTTTGAAATAAATTTTTAAAACAATAAAATCACATACATTAAAATATTAATTTATTCACAAATAAGTCAAATAAGATACTCCTCAAGGCATAATTTGTGATGTCATTTTAATTTAAAAATTCATGTCAGGGAAAAACTCAAGAAATTATGCACAGTATAATAGAAAACAAAGAATTCATTCAAAGACCAGTTAGTGTTATGGAATAAAATTCATTCCAGAAGAAAGGGCTAGGACCTTGGCTGAGCAAGGAATGCTCTCAATATGTACCAATGTTTTGTACACAAGAATTAAAATCTTCATGCTAAGATTCTTGGGAAATACAGCTGAAAGATGAAAAGTAAATGCAAACAAAATGCCACTCATAAAACATATATGTTTTAAAACTGCCTATAACCTTTTATTTTGTCTTTTAATTTTGTTGTTAATTTTTCTGAACATTTTAAGATATTTCATCTGCAGTCATCATTGCTCCCACAGTTTTGCTGTTTCTGCTCTTTGAGGACTCTCATACAAGAACCTTTTATGCCATTGTCACCTTCCCTTTCTCCAATGGGGAAGGTCTCTTCATGATATAAGTATTTGCCTAAAATTGCCACTCCTAATAAGAATGATTTAATGTAAAAAGGTTAATTAGATTAGCAATGCATATCATGATCATTGGTCCTCTATCCTTCTTACAGTTCTTGACTTCGGTAGCCTTTCCTGATCAGTCTGTCTTCAATCACACCATCTTCTATACAGGTGATTTCCTGGGTTTCACAGTAAGTGTCTTATGTTTTATTGCCCCTCAGACAATTATGCAGCTTCATTTTTCCTAAAAAAAAAAAAAAAAATCCATTATAAAATTATCTGGTATGTCTTTTCTGAGCTTTCGTCTTTACCTTTAAAGTCCTCCAGGTGGTGACTTAAAGACCTGTCTTGTCTACTGCTTCCCCTCATTAAAACTGAAATGACTTCCTGATTACAAATGTCCTCCTGTGGTTCCTTTTCCTTATGTATTACTACACAACCAAATTTGTTTCAAATTTATTTGAAGAACCCTTTCTTCACTGGAAATATTTTTTCTCTCCACAGTATGTATTCCTCCAAATTTTTGTTCCATTTCTTTATATATATGTGTGTACACAGACATACTTTTTTTTTTTCCATTGACTTCTTTTTTCTTTCTAAAGTTATGAAGAATCACCACTAAATTTTGTGTTCAAGGTAAAATTTTGCATCAGATTTTTCACAAACTCTTGAGTGTTTCTGTGTCTTTCTGAATGTAAGAGGACATGTCTCAAACATTTCTCAAACAAATCTGAAAGAATTGTTAATATATTGAAAGAAGTAAGAGAGCTGTTTGCAAGTCACATACATTGAATTGCTCTACCACTAAGAAGTAGGTGTACTTAAATACTTTCCAGTGAAAAATTCTTGCTTAAAGGTATTATTTACTGTTCCATTTCTATATTCATTTTCAGTTATGTGTATGCATGCTATAATATGGCAGGGGTTTTTTTCTTCATAGAGTTCATATCAATCTTTATTGACATGTAATACTTAATTCCCACTTAAATGGTTTTAAGGAATGTTTCATGCCTTTGGCAATACAAGAAATCAAGGAGTAATTTTTCAGTCCATCTGTGTGATATACCTGAATGATACACCTCCAAATGAATGAAAAAGTTATTTTTATGACTTGGTGTTATTTTTAATAGCCTTAACTTATTTTTAAGGTACTATCTTCACTGAAAGGGTTTTCAGGGAGCCTACAGGCTGCCCAGGGGAAAGATTGAGTCACTGTTCCTATAGGCATTTAAAAGATGTGTAGATGTGGCATTTAGTGACATACTTTGGTGTTGGACTTGGTAGTGTGAGGTTAACAATTGGACTCGATGATCCTGAAGGTTTTTTGCAACCTAAAGATTTCTATGATTCTATGAATATGTACAGCTACTACAAGGATGTAGTGTTTCTTTTATTAAATGAAATTTTGAGAGGTGCCTCTTTTGGGAAACCTGAGTTTCATGAACATGACATCTTTGACTAAGTTCTGTACTTGCACATATCAATTTGCTGTTTCAAATCATCTTAATACTTTATAGTATTTTCTGCATCATAGTATATTCTGAAATCTACACTAGCTGTTAACTGCTGTACCTATGATAGAGTATTTTATGGAAACATTTAATTATATACAGTAAATGCACTCTAATAATAAGATTTACCTGTAAGAAGTCCCGTTCTCAAAGAAGGCATAGCTAACTGGAAAGATAGCTTCTACAAAAGCAAAAAAGTATCACTTTCAGTGTAAAAAAGATTAACTCACTAGATTGTACAAGCAATGAATATTGAATAGTAAGTGTTTAATAAGAGTATCCATCTGCCCCCTCTGAAAAAGAGCAGCTATTGTTGTTAGGTGTTTTCACTTTCTCGTCTTCAAAATTTCAAAACCATCTCTGGTTCAAACAATCTCTTCTATCACATCACTATTTAAACCACTAGAAAATGTTTCACAGTTCAAGCCTGAAGTTTCTGGTTTTTATTCAGTGTAAGTGCAACACCAAGTCTTATCTTTTGTTGATTCAAAGAACTATTTCCTTTTGCCTTTCTGAAATATTTTATTTATTTGTAGTCTGTATGATCTTGTCTTAGTCTTCTACTTTTTAGGTTAGCGAACTTCAGTTTGCTTTCTCCATTATTTGTTTTGTGTTCCTCTAGACCAGTTCTAGACATACAATTGTAATACAACACCTCAGCCCTTGATGTAATAAAGTACACAGATATCCAGCTCCAGGTTTAAGTATGCTAAGATGTGACTTGTTCTTTACAACAATATGCAGGTTCCTAATTTTTTTCACCTCATCTCAATCTCATTTTTTCAACAGACCTGCTGTATGCACTTATCTTGGGATAAGACGAATAGTCATCCAAAGATCCTTTATGAATGCTTTGATTGTCATGGAACAGAGACAGATTACCTTAAATTTGAATGTCTAAGTTTAAGACATGTAAATTTGACTATGTGCAATCTACTTCATATGATGAAAGCTGCATTTTTACCCCTGGTTATCAGCAATGAGAGGAATCTAAGCAAAGACAGAACAGGACTGGAGCAAACTTTCACTAGAAGTCAACAAAGAAATGTTCTTAATATCCTCAATTTCTTTTTGATCTCACAATAATTTTAATGAAAACAACAGATACAGTTATATCAAACAAGCTCTTAAATATGAATATTTCCTCAAACTTGTAAGTAACAACCTTCAATACAATCTAAGAACATTTTGCTATATTTAACTTAGATTATTTTATTTTTCTCTCTGCTTGAGTGATTTGACAACTAGTGATGTGACAGGTGGGTAAAAGGTTGAAGACTGGGTCCTCAGTAGTGTGACAGAAAATTTTTAACAAAAAGAAAGCTATTAAAGGCATAAAAGTTAAGTACCTGAAGTAAACTAGTGGTAGGATGGTGTGTTCAAGTACTTTTATGTTGCAGACCTTACTTAAGAGGTGAATAGATTTTAGGAAGCAGATGGACCATGTTCCATTTAAACATATTTAGAGTCACCAAGTTCTTTCATTCTAGTCTCTGCTTTGTGATTCTTCTTTTAATCTTCTTTCTTATATGTTTCACTATTCTCTTCCTAAAACTAGGAAAATCTTTGCACTGATTCCACATGGTTCTCTCCACTGGTACTATTCAATTTTTATCTGTTTGGGGAAGAATGGAATAGTAATTATGCTTGTTAAGGTTACTGTCATTAATGCTTTTGCTGCGAACAAACTTTAATGAACCATATTTTCCATATTTCCTTTGCTAGGAAAATATTTATAACCAGACAGTAAAGATGGTAGTATAATATTAAATACTTTGCTAAATTCATGTTACAACACGCTCTATTTTCCAAGTCCTTTGCTGTCTTTATAATGTACTTCCACAATTGCTCTAAACGCTTAAATAAAACCCATATCAGGTTAATTATCCTTCAGTTTCCTCAATCAGATCTCCGTAAAGTAAATATTGATATTCCATTTTCTATTATTTCTTGATAAAGACACATTCATTAAAATACCTTGTTTCTGGGTCTATAATTTCATATACCAGTTCTTCCAATTTTCCAGTGCTAAATATCATAGGATCCCCTTTACTCTGAGATCTTGAAACTTTGCTTTTACCTAAGAGGTTGGGTTTTTTTTTTTTTCACTTATTCATTCCATGAATTAACCTGAATTTTTCTTGATGTGCCATACCTTCAGTCTTACTGAAAAGTGAGATAGGTATTTTTTTAAAGTTTTAGATACTGCACAGATTATTTTTAATCTCTACTATATTCTGGACTCATTTGTCTTGTGTACTTGTTCTCTTTCTATAGCAAAGAATTTTTTAATTTATATTAATTTCTCCTTTGTGGCTGAACCATTTTGACTTTATAGCAATACCCATTTTATCCCTATGCTTCCTGATGTCTAGGACTGCAATTTTGTTTTCTGGTCAGTGTTGTGTTCTATTCCACACAGGCTTTTTATTTGCTTTTAATGCCACATCTAACTGCGGGCCTGACCCTGCCTGGATGCCAGATGCCCACCATAACCATTCTATCACTCCTCTCTTCAGCTGGACAAGGGAAAGAAAATATAACAAAATATAACAAATATTAAAACTGGGTTGAGATAACCTCAGGGAGAGATAACTCACATGCAAAACAGACTCAGCTTGGGGAAATTGGTTTAATTTATTACCAGTTAAATCAGAGTAGGATAATAACAAATAATGCCCAAATCCTAAAAACATCTTACCCCCTCCTTTCTTCCCAGGCTTAATATCACTCTCTATTTTCCCTACCTCCATGCTCCAGTGGTGGAAGGAAGAAACCTGGGGAATGGGAAATGGGGGCTGTGGTCAGTTCATCACATGGTGTCTCTTGCTCCTTTCTTCTCACGGAAAGGATTCCTAACACTCTTCCCCTTCTCCAGTGTGGGGTCCATTCCATGCGAGACAGTCCTCCATTAACTTCTCCAATGTGAGTTCTTCACATAGGCTGCAGTTCTTGAAAAACTCCTCCAGCATGTGTCCCTCTCATGGTGTGCAGTCTTTCAGGAACAGACTGCTCCAGTGTGGGTCTGCCATAGCGTCATATGTTCTGCCAGGAGCCTTTTCCATTGTGGGCTCCCTTCTCCGTGGGTCCACAGTTCCTGTCAGGAGCCTGTTCCAGTGTGGGCTTCCCAATGGATCACAGCCTCCTTAGGCATCCACCTGCTCCCTTGTGAGGTTCTCCAAAGGCTTCAGGTGGATATCGGCTACACAGTGAACCTCCATGGGCTGCAGGGGCACAGCTGCCTCTCCATGATCTTCACCACAGGCTGCCGGAGAATATCTGCTCTGTCACCTGGAGCACCCACTCCCTCTTCCTCACTGACCCTGGGGTCTGCAGGGTTGTTTCTCTCACATATTCTCACTCCTCTCTCTGGCTGCAGTTGCTGTTGCAGAGGAAATCCCTGCTGCACCCTCTGCCCCCCACCTCCTTCTTACATCTGGTACCCCTGCGGTGCTGACACCATCTCTGATGGGCTCAGCCTTGGCCAGTGGCAGGTCTGTCTTGGAGTTGGCTGGCATTGGCTTTTTGTTGGACATGAAGGAAACTTCTATCAGCTACTCACAGAAGTCATCCCTGTCACTCTCTTCCATTAGAACGCTGCCAAACTATCCCAATACAGAGCGGTTATTATAACTGGCTTGATTCTCCAGCAACACTGGCTTAAAACTATTTTAATTCGCTATACTTAGTCTCATTTTAATGAAAATATCAAGGGCAAAATTAAGTTCAATTATATTTAAACACTAAGGCTCAAGAAGTGGACTCCTAATACAGAGGCAATGCAAATTTGGTGTTAAGTTCTAATTTCATAGTTTCTTGTATCTGTGTTTTGCAATCATCTATTACAAGAGAAAAGCACTGAAACTTCTGTCTGTACAATCTTAGTTTACACTGCTATGTATCCTGGGCCTTCTATTACCAATAGCTTGCATTGAACCTGTCACCTTAGAAAAGGTAACTGGAAAAAAAAACAGATTGGGACTAAGGTGTTCCTGTGGTATGCACTTGTTCCATGAAACTTATTGGTCCATAGAGATGAAATATAAATACAGACTATAGTCCACAGAGATGAAAAGTTCATCATTCTCTTACCACTTAAATAGTTCTAGCAAAATCAAACTTACAAAGACCAAACACATTTCAGAAGGGCAGTGAGTTACATTTTCTCTCCCAAAAGGTGTAGTTTTTTTCAGAATTGTATTATGAGCATACTGGTTAGAAATTGAATGAAATATAGGCTGTTGCTATCTGTTAATTTTTTTTTTTTATAAGGGTGATCTTTTGTGTGTTCAAGGGCTCTTTCATTGCTGTTATTTACCGTTATGAGAAAGAAAAGAGAATATCTTCTTCCTGCCTTGTGTCTCCCTCAGTTAGTAATATTGCCTCCCACAACCCACAATAAATAAATTTCATGGGAAAGAACAACCTTCTTAAGAATGCAAGAAATGTTCTTCTTGCATTAACCTTGGTTTGGCTGATTACCTGTCTCAGTTATCACAATGAACATATAGCAATAACCTAGAATAATTATTTCTGGAGTTGCCTGTAACTGCACTTCTAACTGCAGTAGTTAATGTGGGTAATTTTACAAATAATTAATTCTAGTAACAACAAGATAAAAATTACAGGTGAATCTGGAGCAGTAATTTCTATCTGAACATAACAATATAATATCCTCTTTTTTTTGACATTCTAGAGGTAGTTTTATTAAAAGAGGGGAAGAGAAACACAGCTTTCATTCAAATTATTGAAACTGAGTATTCTTATGTTCTGGGTTCAGTTGGCATCTTGTTTGCATCCTGACTGTCTATTGGTAGGAAACTTGACAACTTTGTTAATGTACTACACACACACACAAACAAACAAATTTATGTTTCTCAGTTTTCATATTTTCACTAAAGCAACTTCAGGTGCACAGTAAGGGACAAAGCTCAGGTAATGCTCAATCTTGATGAACAGGTGAAATAATGTGCAGTGAGTGTAACATACAACACACTTTCCTCAGAGCTGAAACAAGGCCAAAACCCATAGATCTGCATGTTGAAACACAGGGTAAGTAAAGTTCTGAAGTTTCACAATTGTGATAATGATTATTAAATTTGAGGTGCTTGGTTCAAGATAATGGTTGAGTCAGATTTAACCTGTTTTGAGTGCTTGGAGGAATAGATATCCTGTTATAAAGTTTGGGGGTTTTCCCCTAAATTTTTTAAAATTTTACTCTGAAATTAGTATTCACTTGGCAATTTTCTTTGTGACAGCACACACACTGTGGCAATGCTAATAGCTCTTAAAATTAATCATAAATGTTTTAATAGCAAGTACTGAAAATAACCATAAAATAGAGCTACATTCTTTGCATTTAAATTAACTGACATTTTCTTTAAAAGTACTGGGTTTTTTATTTATAAATATGCCCTCAATATCTCTTTGTTCTAAAATATGCAGACGATGTTTCTTTACAAACATCAAACCATTAAATATTTGGTCTTGTAGATTGACAAAATCATTCTTAATTTGCACACTTTTGAATGCATAATTTAGCATGACATTTTTTGATTAAATTCTTGGTGATGACAAAAAAATAAATTAATATTTCCCATATCCCTCTTCAAAAAAATGGATAATAACTTTATTTTTCTCTTTTTTTTCTCATTTAAATCTAAGTCATTATTGTTCTCCCACTAATCTCTAGTAGCTAAAAGTTTAGATTTTTTTTTCGTTAATTCATAAGGTAATACAGTTTGAAGGGATAGTGAAACATAATATTGTTGCCCCCCAGGGAAGATTATAAACAAAATGGAAGAGCTCAATTACTTTGTCTCTGCCATTTTTCTTAAGGTGCTAATTTGCCAAAGCATTTCTGAATTATTTCATATACTTTGAGTATTGTATTCTGGTATTGGATAAGCTTTTATGAAGAGCTTTAAAAATATCACTAGTAAATGTTTACTCAGTGTTTTGTGTTTGATCTTTTTTGTACAATCCTTATACCAAAGCTGGAATTTATTTTCAATGACTACATATAAATGCAGCACACGCTCTGTGTCCTAACAGATGCCATCTGTAAAAGCATTTACTTTAAATTAGTGGAATAAGTAATCAAAAGGGCTTTGTACTTAATGCAGAACTTTTGGTGACTATTAAATACTCATTAGAGGGTGTTTTTGCTGTATGACTGTCAAAATCAGCAGGACGTTTATGTTAGATTTCCTGAGTGGGTCAAGATTGAATATGATTTTACAACTTAAATAACATAAATGAATGCAGGTTATTTCAGAATCTCCAGATGTTCCTTAAACTCCCTGCCCCTAAGCGAAACTTACAGCCAATTTAAATTTTGCAGCAATATTACACTGCAGATTTTTGCTTCAAACACTTAACAACTCTCTTGTTACCTTCTGCTCATTTGTGCCTTAACCATCACAAATGAAAAAGATGAATGCTATCATATTGTGAGTTTGTGTCTTTAAAACATGTATTAATATATTGTTCAGATCAGTCTATTATAAAAAGACTTCTGGTGGGACAAAAGACCTTTTGAAAAGTTTCTTACAACATCTTTGTAAATGTTCCTAACAAAATCAGGTTGCCTGTCCATATTTCAGATGTCTTGACTAGTCTTAACTGAACTTAATTTAAAAACTAGGTAACTGCTGAAATCATGTTCTAAAGTAAATAGAAGCTTGTAAGTTAGCTGTACACTCATATGAATTTTCAATATCGTAATAAAGACTTCTACATTCTTGTATGAAATTTATGATACAATGATTTTTTTGTCAGTAAAAGGTACATTTACTTGTTGGGTGTTTTTCACATTGCAGATACTTATCCTAATTCTAACCTTTGAAGATGGCAACATCTGTTAGTAAGAAAGCAATAAACATGAATCAAGGCCAAACTTAGAAAGTGTAGTAAAACCTGCTTAAAAGCAGCCTTTAAGCAAGACACATTTCTAGATAAACTTTCACTGGAAAAAAAACAATTCAGAGGTTTTGCAATGTTAAGATAATATGGTGTGATAGAAATTATCTTTGAATACCCAAGCTCCAGTATAAAAACTTTGAAACATTAGAGCTTTTTATAATAAAATAAGTTTTTAATAGTTTAACTCCAAGACAAGATGAAGAATTCATGACAAAAAGAAAATAAGTAAGACAGAGAATACCATAGACCATTAACACTAGTCCCTATGTCAGCTGCAGGTGTTGAGTCCCAGATCAGGATCTGCAGGAAAAGTTTCCACAATCTTCATTAACGTACCACTGTTTGAGATATGTAAGAAGCCTTACAACTAGATATTCAAGAGATTCAATCATCAGTTAAGCTATGGTTTCTTTTAACTAGTGAATGCAAGGAATAATTAAGTCTGTGAAAATGATGAAGACAACTCAGTTCACTCTAATTTCTGTCTACATATTCTAGGACGGTCAAGGTCCACATTTGTATTCTTTTCATTAGGAACACGGGATAATTCAGTTTGAAGCCAACCTCCTGCTAACAGCATGGCCAGACCAGATCTTTTGGGGACTTTAGCCAGTTCTGAAAACATCTAAGGACAGAGCCAATATGACCTCTCCAGGCAACGTATCTCATTCTTGACTGTTCTTGTGACAAAAGCTTCTCCTATCCAGCCAGCACCTCTTTGGTTTCGATTTACGCTTGTTTTCCCTCATCCTGTCACAATGAACCACTATGAGGAGTGAAAATGTCCTCACAGTCACTTTCTTGCTTTAGGGGGGTGGCTGTGAGGTGCCCCAAAGCCATTTCAGCACCAGACTGTACAAACCTCACTCTCCCAGCCTCTCCTCATGGGGCATCTACTCCAGTCTTTTAATCTTGGTGTTTTTCCACTAAACTTACTACATCATGTTGATGTCTTTCTGTACTGGGGGGTTCAAACTGAGCATAGCATGTGTAAATGCTAGATGGAGGCAGATAAAAACTTTCTTTGCTCTCCTAGTGATGCTCCTGCTGATGCAGCCTCAGATATTTTTCCTGCCAGGGCTTGATGGAGGTTCCTGCCTGGTTCACTGTACCCAGTGCCCATTCCCCAGAGCTGTTCTCCACTCAGTCCATACCAAGCCTGATTTTTTTTTAAAGATCTGTGAGTTCTGATTTAAACAATCAAAAATATCCCAGTCTTCCTCCAAAAGAGTCCAAACCAAATAGAAGTAATGCTACAGACCTAACCATTGGCCGTATAAACCACAGATGGATACATTCTTCTATTCTAAAAAAATCCGTACTTGATTGCCAACCAGGTTATCCAGCTGACTAGAAACAGAGAACAATCAACACGCATTTTTAAGGAACTCAGACTGATCCCTACATTTATAAAAAGAGTCCTAGAGGCACTGGGTTATTTTTACTTGTGTTTCCAGGACATTTGCTACTAAAGGACGTAAACTCTGTAGCTAAGTCTTTCTGTTTAAAAGGTAATGAAGAAATTTATTAGAAATCAAATAAGGAGTTTTTCCCAGGGGCAGGCTCAGTGTGTGTCTCTAAAACTACAATCACACAAGTTCATTCCATCTGGTTTAGCTACTTTAAGTTGCTCAGATTTCAGCCATGTACTACTACTGCACATATATCTGCTGCTGAATAAAATATCAACAACAAAGCAAACACCTTTAATTAAATCGAAATTATTATTTTTAATACAATTTTAAAATTATTTTGTTTGTGGCATCTGTGGCAAAAACAAATGAAGCACAGAATCAATTTCAATTAGTCTCAGTTGTATGAGCTTTTAGACCAGTTCCTAACTGCATTCTAAACGTGTGTCCTAACTATCATGTTATAAGATACTATGTGATAAACTTGTCTCCATCCTGGATACTGATCCTGGCTGATTAATTGAAACAGGTTGTGGAAGATTATAATTTTTTAATTCCCTGTAAAGTAGATACTTGCAATGGAGAGTAAGGTCGTCTTGTTGCTGTATTTTTTTCCTCTATTAGTCCAACAGTTTTTTCTTGCCTCTCAATATTTGTTTTGTAAACAATAAAAGGAACCAACAAGAAATAACTTCCTTAAATATTTATCATGATTGCTTAGGCCATGTATTAAGCCATTTCAACTCAACTTAAAGGTTATTCATTCTCTCACTGCTGAGGCCATTAAGTATTACAGGATCTATTTCTTTATTTTTTGCTATTAATGCTGGACTCACTTTGAAGAAAAACCATCATCACTGAACCAAGACAATAACAGATGAATGACTTTTAAGTTGCTGGTCAGTGCACAGACGAGTCAGACTTGAAGTATCTCATTGAAGCATCCTTTAGAAAAGAGAAAGAATATCTCCATAAATATAGGAACAAGAACTCTCTACAGAATATGCATGGAGATATTACATAATCAGATGTAAAAGGACCTTTTATGAAAAGTGGGAGTTTTAATTCCTTCAAGTTTGGGACTCAAACTTGACTAGCCCCAAATATACTTAAAGCTCAAAACACAAGACAAAAATAGTTACCAGTAGTACAAAAAACCTAAATTGTGTGGTGGTGGTGGGGATGACTTTTTATCATCTCTTTTTTTTTTTTCAATTAAATTTATTTTGGCAATCCAATGTATTTCTTTTGCCGTTAATACAGTATACTGTTCAAAAAAACCAATTCTTTAAATTATTTATCAAGAACTCTACTGCTAAATGGACAGTTTAACTTTCCCCACTCTAAAATATTTAGATTCGTCTTCAAATAAAACGTTATTCTAAAATATGGAGGAATAACAAAAATTAATTTGTTTTACCCAAGAATTGTAATTGTCTGTCTTGTTGAACTGACTTTTTAGTCTTACAGTAGTTAAAATCAAACTTGATCTGTGAACTAACTTGTACCTGTTTACCTGAAGATTGCAACTGATATTTTAAAAATCCTACAGCTACTTGTATAAGCATGTTTATTTCGATGTAAGAGCGATTTGTTGAAAGGGAATTTTATTTGAACTCCTGTAAAGAAAGGTCATAGGAAACTAAAATAAATAAATTTTGAAATAGAAGACACCTTTCTGTACAGATTTTAGCACCAAGTTACTATGATTGACATATTTATTTGTGTGTAGATAATGCCTTTCAAAATTGCATAATGCAAATATTTTACACTAAGTAAATATTGTTTCATTTGAGGATAGAAGAAACATACAGTCAACAGGAAAACATACTGAATGTAAAGAAATAAGTGAAAACTGAAAGCAAACACCTTTGTTTTGCATAAGTTTTCTCTGTATTATGTCTATTAAATAATTTTGGTTTGGTTTGGTTTTTTCCTTCTTCAGAGCTAGCATGTAAGTTCGAGTAAATGGTTTTGGGCTATGTGTCAGAGTACATGTTGTCTGAATGGGAACTTTGAAAGAAAAATAACCTTTATATTTGTAAATTGTCTACATGTGTGGGGGTTTTATTATTAGTTATTGTAGTTTTTTGCCTACTTTAACATTATTAAATAGGCTATTTCTGAAATATAAATGATGTCCTAATCAATTTGTTCTGTTTCAGCAAAAATAAGTCACTACAAAATTGAGCCCCATTATAGTCTGAATATTTTGTCAAATGTAGGGTACAGGTGGCCAGTCTACATATATTTTTCAAAAGTAGACCAGGTCACTTCTGTTCAGGGCAAGTGTTTATAGAAAGCATTTCCTTTTCCTGAAAGTGATATTTAAATGCTAGTTGCCAAAAGTATCATTGCCAGATGAAAACCAACTTCAATAATTTCCCTCCAACTTCCTTCCTCCACATTTTCTTTTAACATTAAAATTTGTATTCCAGGGTAACATTATGATGAGAAAGCACGTGGAAGTGCCATGCTTGGACAGCATAAGTGGAAATTTATGTCTTTAGGTTTCAGTTTTCAGTTCTGAGCCTCCATTGAGTCCACATATTAGAGCAAGGAGATCGCCACATAAAAAAAAAAAAAGATGAGGGGAATAAATTATTTAATATTCCTGCTCCCCAATATACATGATAATGATGATGATGATGATGATGATTGTATATCCTGTTTCAAGAATTCTGTTGAGCGTTGTTTTCAAGGCTTAGTAAATACTACATACTCAGACAGCAGACACAATGAGAGCAGAAATTTCTCCTTATGTATTTAGGTCTTCTCCTCTGTCTACTTGTATCTACTTCAATCTATTTCATTCTCAGATATTTCTTCAGAAAACATATAATTTCTATTTTTAAATATATTTATTGACTATTAAAGGGAAAGAAAGAAAGCTTTTTAAAGGTTATGCCTAATGTTTTAGCCAAATGTTGCCTCATACTTTAGTGACTTATACCCAGACTTCACTATCAGTTTGCAAAACATCCTTAGATGGGTAGAGTTGGCAAGACTATGACTCATTTATTATAAATCTCTTAGGGACAAACTTACAGAAAAAGGTTAGGCAGGAGATATCAGGCCACAGACAATAACAGAACACTGTGATACAGGTCTGACCAAAGGTGAATAATATTATTTAAGTAATTCAGTTTGAATAATTGATTTATAAAATTCTCTGAACAGAGGTTCAGTAGCCTCCTGTATCAGTAAACCAGCTTGATTAATCAAGTACAGGCTCACACATACACGTGTTTGGTTTTTTTTTTTCTTTCTGAAAGGCAAAGGGTTTCCTGGGCTATTCTTAGTTAGTTAAATCCAAGAAAATTATTAAGTGAAATTCAAGAGAAATTTTTAATTTGGTGGAATTAATTTATTAGTTCATTAGTTCTTTCTTAAAGATGCTCGTTTTTTTAAAGAGACTCTGTAAAATTTAGCAGGTAACTAGAAAAAGATATTAACTTTTCATTGCATCAGCTCTTGATTCATGTATTTATTTGGAGCATTACAGTCCTCTTAACTTTCTGTGTAATGTATAACAACTGTGTCATACATATGTGTACATAACAAGGTTAATCAATGAACTTTTATTCTCAAAATGGTGGTTAAGATACATTTTAGTTAATAAGTAGGATTAGTTTTAGCTCCTCTGGTTTTACTTTTTTCTTAAACTTTTTCAAGGATGAGAAATAGAGAAGTCAAAAGGAAATAAATTCCTGAATTGTGTAATGATAAAGAACCACACAGATTTGCTTCATATGTAACTGTCATAGAACCATAGAATCATAGAATCATTTAGGTTAGAAAGTACCTCAAAAATCATCGAGTCCAACCGTTAACCTGACACTGCCAAGTCCACAACTAAACCATGTCCCCAAATGCCACATCTACATATCTCTTAAGTACCTCCAGGGAGTCCACCTCTTTCCTGGGTAGCCTGTCCAGTGTTGTCAGTGCTTGACAATCCATTTGGTAAATACATTTTTCCTAATATCCAATCTAAACCTCCTCTAGTGCTGCTTGAGGTTGTTTCCTCTTTTTCTTTCATTTGTGATTTGAGAGAAGAGACTGACCCCCAGATGGCTACATCCTCCTTTAAGGTAATTGTAGAGAGCAATAAAGTTCCCCCTGAGCCTTCTTTTCTCCAGGCTAAACAACTCCAGTTCCTTGAGCCACTCCTCATAACACTTGTTCTTGGTCACGTGGGAATACAAAAGTCATAGCCCCGGCAGTCCCCCTTTTCTCCTTCTTCCCTTCTCCTTGTATGCTGAGCATGATGCCTTATGGTATGAAATATCCCTGTGTCCAGTAGGGCTCAGCTGTCCTGGCTCTGTCCTCTCCCAACTCCTTGTGCACCCCCAGCCTGATCACTGGTGGGGTGGCATGAGAGGCAGAAAAAGCCTTGACTCTGTGCAAATGCTGCTCAACAAAAACTAAAATAGGTTTAACAACATTGTTTTCATCACAAGTCCAAAGCACGGCTCCCTACCACGTACTATGAAGAAAATTAACTTTACCCCAGCCAAAATCAGTACACTTGGTCTTATCCCATTTTGTTATTCTTCAGGAAAAGTAGCATATGCAACAGATATAGGTTATATTACAACTATATAGATGATATTCACAGATTTGTATCATGTATTGGACTTTCAATCCCTTTTTTGACTAACACAACTTTTAAATTCCAGAGCAGCTATTCACACCTGATAATTTTATATTCACTTTCTAAAAGTGCTCTGTAGAAATAGGCTAAAATTTAATGCTTTTTATTTTCTTTACATTTATGTAAATTAATTGGTTCATTATGCTTTTCCTGGAGAGTAAGAACAAATGGATATCAATAAAAAAGGCAATCGCTTCTTTTATACTTAAGATTGAAATTCCAAAAGATTTCATTCTTGAACTACTCTTCCTAGGTTCTAAATATTTTCTCTGTGGCTCATAAAATTTAACAGTCCTAAGTCACAGAACAGGGAGCTTTGTCATGAAGACAAAAAAAAGTGTTTAGATTTTCTGTATTCCTCTATATTTTACATAAAGACTATTTTCAGCCTAATGTTACTGATGAGATTTTTTTTTTCCTTTAAAAGATTCTATATGGATACAACAACTGTTCACCTACAATTTTATTTTCTGCCTGATTATTTGTGGATTTAATTCTATATCTGGCTTAAATCAGTCTTACTTCAAATTCCTTAGATTATATTGCCAGATGACTGATACTTGAAGCTGATAGTAAAGGTTCAGTGCAACAATGACAGGCATCAGAAAAGAATAAATATCAGTTTTATAATAATGTTGGTTTAAAATGAATAATGAAGGTATTGTACTTAAAAAAACCTCAGGTCCAAAACTGAAGACTATATAACCATGATCCTCAGCTGACTGTTGAATGGCTGTAGAGTATCTGAAAAATCATCACAACTTCCACTTCTTTTGGTAGAACATTCAGTGCTTCTCACATTAAACGATACATTTGCACAATAAGCTGATCAGTGGAGCTGTGAAACTGTCTCTGATATGCTTCAAGTAACATACCATTTTCTCTTTTTTTATTCAAAACTATTCCATTCAGGAAGGGATGATTAACAACTTTTTTTTAAGTCATGACTATAACATCAGCAAATTATTAATAGTATAGTAACTGATCCGTCATCAGAATGCTTAACCTTCTTAAGTTGATGGTGAAACAGATGTGTAGGATCAGTAAAAACAAAACTTTTTTTTTTTTAATAATAAACTGTCTGAATGTGTTACTAATGCCTAACCCAGGTGTAGATTTTAAAATTCAGTGACAAAAAAAGACAGAAAACAACACTAGCTATCATATAAATCTGCATTATCTTATGTTTGTTTAGCTGTTGATTCATTTCTTAAAGCAAACAACTGACTATTTCCTTCCAGTTGACCAGGCAGCATATTTAGGCTTCAAAGGCTGTGGCTTCATTTAGAATTTCTTTCTAAACAAAGATTTCTAAGTGTGTATTTCAGCAGCTGTCTTGTCAGGTTTCTGAAAGAGAAAAATTAAAACTCTACTATATTTATTCCAAATCTTCTCAGTGAGTGATCTAATATGAGAGTTAATTTTATTTTCTGTTTATTGGGAATAAGGCTTATCAAAGACGCCGTATGTAAGTAATTATGAGAAACTGTCACACAGATGGTGGATAATAATGTGTAGCTGGGGAGGATAATTTCTTCCTTTTGACAAGTAAAGAGAAATGGCATTTGACTTCTCTTCAGAAATGATAAGACTCAATTCTTGACAGAGATAGTCTGCTTCCATTTTCCTAAGCAAAGGAGGTCTAATGTTGATAGTAATCTGCTTCCATTTACCTAAGGAAAGGAGACCTAATATTGGTAATCAACATGTCTTTCAGAGAGCTGTTCATTGCCCTTATTCACTTTAACATTTTATTAGCTTTCAGATTCCTAAGTGGTTACTCTACCTTTGGATGTCTAATTGTGGAGTTGAGCTTGGAAGGGAGTAAATGGGCACTGAATTTTATTTACATTGTTTGCATTGAGGGGAATTAGAGAATTAATACAGTTAAATTTATCTTTACTACTGTTCAGATGCCTTTCTTATATACATTCTGTTCTGGAATATCTGTACAATTTGCAGATCTTTTGGGATATTTGAGCATGTTGTTATTTCCTGGACTTCACTGATGATGATTGATAAAAAGTGAAATTGTAGTCAGTGTGTATGGTCACATGTTCAAATTAATTTTTCTGTTGAGGAGTTTGTGTCTAATGTCTCTGGAAGGACATGAATCTCTTCCACGGTGAAGGCTGAGACAAACCTTTCAGTGACTCTATTCTATTCTCACTGACTCAAAGATGCCTGCTCTTACCAAGCCAAAAAACAAGCTTCCTGAAAGTCAACAAGCAGATTTTAAGCAGGACAGGAAGTTTCTCTAAGGAATTTTTGTAATGTGAATCAGAAAAGGCACTTTGGGGGACAGAGATTCCAGAAGAAGGTGTACTGGTAATTTGAACCTTTTAGATAAGATTTTTTACATTGCTACTATTTTGAATCTCTGCTTGGTTTTGTGTTCCAGGTAAGCAGGTGGTGCTGTTTTTGAAATGTACATCCAGCTTGTTGTGAAGAATTTTCAGTGTTTGCTTTGACTTAAGTAAAGCTATGCAGACTTTCCAAATATTTCCAGATTAAGAATGACTCTGATACCTAGAGATGATTTTACCAACTCTGTAATTCCCATTTCTGATTCTCATCATCCTAAATGATACCATGAAACCACTAAGCTACTATTTTTTGTTTCATAGTTTCATTTTGAAATACAGAATTTAGCATATATGTTGTCACTCTGGTTTTAACCAAGTCTGGTTGAAAAAGAAAATTGACCTATGGGGAAGGTAGAGGCAGGGAGACAGCACAGACAAGGAAGTGAAAGTCAGATACACTGGCCCTCTAGGTCACTGCCCCTCAAAAAGCCTAAAGGAAATACAAGAATACAAAACCTCAAGAATACTTACAGTACGTCTCTCTGCTCACTCAATTGTATCAGAGATTCAGGACCTCACGTTAGATTTCTGAGACTTCTTCCAGTATCTGTTTTGTTAAATTACTTTTCCCCAGGATGTTCCATCCTCCCACTTCTAAAGGGCTTGGTGTCAAAAGGAAAAGAGATATCTGAAACAGATAAAACAAGATGGATTTTTGCAATTCATTAAATCTGCATTTATATTTTATTATGTCATGGTCACTTCTCTTATAATGGTTGAGAGAAAATACTTGAAAGAGACAATTATAACATTTTTAAAACGTCTGAAGTTTCCATAAATCAGCCTTGTTGCTGTGGTGAATGCTTATTCAATCAAAGGCAGTAAATCAAATGGGTGGCAAGGGTGGGAATGAGAGTTAAAAAGTGTTTTGGGCCCCAACCAATGTGTGTAGTTCTGTACAGTACGTATAAGTTCACTAGCAAGCAGAAATTGTTAAACAAGGGGAGTAGCTAGTAGGAGGAAAAGGCTATCTACAATGAATGGTGAACATTACACATTTAAATGTCAGCCTGGGCTTCAGTGAAGCTTTTGTACTCAGCAAGAGGGTTAACAAATCCCTCAGGTTTACTGCTAAAAGCATGAGATAAGGTGTCACTAGAGAGAAATAGACAAGTAGTTGTCTTACCAAGAAGTTAGAAGGGGAACATTCAAGTGATAACATTTTAATGAAAAAGAACAGACTGCCCTTCTCCATAATCTTATTTGTGATGTCTGTCTACTTTCTCTCAACGAGAAATCCATGTTTTGCTAAGTCTCTTCATTAATCTTTTGAGAGCAAGAATAGAAAGCTCATAAAACACATGCTGCTGTTTTAGATTTTCTCAGGTGTCTTGATAAGAGCCCAAGTTAGTGTTTATTACTGATTCTCCAAAACTTGATATAGTCCTTGCAACTGTCAAAAACTGAGTTATAGAAGGACTTTATAATTCACAATACGGAGTAACATGAATTAAATTGTAGATTTCTGTAGATACAAACTGCTCTATCATCGTATGCGGCTGTGTCTTATGACAATTGAACTCCTATCTTCTAAAAATCATCATAGTGTAATTAACAAGCGGAATATCCCAAAAGACAGGAGCTATATATAAAATCAGATATTCTTGGATCTACGCTTAAATAGGTAAAGGCATTCTAGTATGTACTATAGTAGAAAATATAGAATCACAGAATATCCTGAGTTGGAAGAGACCTATAAGGATCACAGAATCACAGATTTAATTAGGTTGGAAAAGACCTCTGACATCATCAAGTCTAACCTATGACAGAACACGACCTTGTTAACTAGACCATGGCACTGAACGCCACGTTCAGTCTATCCTTAAATACCTCCAGGGACAGTGACTCTACCACTAAGTCACCACCCTGAACAGCCCATTTCAATGTCTAATCACCCTTTCTGTGAAGAAATTATTCCTGATGTCCAACCTAAACCTGCCCTGTTGCAGCTTAAGACTATGTCCTCTCAACCTATTGCTTATTGCCTGGGAGAAGAGGCCAACTCCCACCTGGCTAAAACGTGCATTTTGGCAGTTTTAGAGAGTGATAAGGCCACACCTGAGCCTCCTTTTCTCCAGGCTAAATAACTCCATCTCCCTCAGCTGCTCCTTATAGGACTTGTGATCCTGACCCTTCACCAGCTCTGGTGCCCATCTCTGGACATGCTCCAGCACCTCACCATCCTTCTTGGATTGAGGGGTCCAGAACTGAACACAGCACTCAAGATGTGGCCTCACCAGTGCTGAGTACAGGGGGACAATCACTGCCCTGCTCCTGCTGGCCACACTATTGCTGATACAGGCCAGGATGCCATTGGCCTTCTTGGCCACCTGGACACACTGTGGCTCATGTTTAGTGGCCGTCAACCACCACCCCAAGGTCCTTCTCCACTGAGCATCTTTCCAGCCACTCTGTCCCCAGTCTATCATTCTGCATGGGGTTACTGTGACCAAACTGCAGGACCTGGAGCTTGGTCTTTTTAAACCTCATACCATAGGTCTCAGCCCATTAATCCATCTGGTCAGGTCCCTCTGCAAAGCCCTCACACCCTTCAGCAGATTGACATTCCCAGCCAGTTTGGTGTCATCCACAAATTTACTAAGGGTAGAATCAATCCCCTCATCCAGATCATGAGTAAAGTGATTGTATAGGACTGGGCACATTGATGATCCCTGGGGAACACCACTAGTGACCAGACACAAAATAGATTGCATTTACCACACTCATTGGGCCCATTGATCCAGCCAGTTCTGTACCCAGTGAAGAGTGAGCTTGTCCATGCCGTGGGTTGCCAGCTTTACCAGGAGTATGCCATAGAAGATGGTGTCAAAGGCTTTGCTGAAGTGCAGGTAGACAACATCCAGAGGTCATTGAGTCCAGCTCCCAGGTATTCACAGAACAATCTCTGGGGTTACAAGAGTAGGCTGCAGGCAGCCTTGGCCTCATGGCTTGCGGCTGTGTCCCTGGGAGGAGGGAAGGCCAGCATTGAATGCAGGTGTGGTGATTCCAGTAACAAGAAGCACATGAGTAGCCCAAGGGATGATGGGTATAAAGGGCTGTGCTGTAGGATCACAGAGCAGCAGATACTGAGCTGGAGCTGACTGGGTGGATGCTGAGCTGGTGCCTGTGGATGTCTGCCACTGCTTGCTGATGCCTGCGGATGCTGGCTCGGGCCTGCTGATACCTGCTGATGCCTGCCACCCTCCTCTGCCACTGCCTGCCTCTGGTTGCTGATGCCTGCTACCCTACGCCATGCTGGACTTTTTGGACTCTGACATCTGGTGCCTGTGTTTGCATGTATCGCGGTGATAAATGGCTGAGCCTTACAAGCTCTTGAAAGCCTCTGGCAGTATAAGCCTCACAGACTGCAATCCACTTGGGGGAAGTGGAAAAGCCGGCCGGCGCGTAATCCCTGGGCGGGGGTGTGCCCAGGAGAGCCGTGAGTAGCCTACGCATGTAAGTCCAGGATTGGACTGCCTTGGGCGACCGTGCCTCTGGGAAGGACGGTGAGC
>VWZT01012344.1:220508-230729 GCA_013397055.1 Pachycephala philippinensis | reverse complement strand
AAAAAAAAAAAAAAAGTCCATTACTATTATAGTGCATGGAAAGGCCTGGAAATTTAAAATATTTCAAGACTTATCTGTAAATGGTTTGCCTTCAGAGCTACCTCTGCTTAAGTTTTCATCTAAGTGAACCTCTTAAGCATAGTCAAATATGTTGCCATTCATGACTGACAATAACTTCATTTTATAAAGGTCTACTACACTTATTTGCTGAAATTTCCAGTTTGAGCTTTAACAGTAATGTCTCAGAAACTTTTTTTTTTGCTCACTTTTTGTTCACCCATCGCCAGAAACAAGAGGCTTCTCTTTAAGTCTTACAATTCCCATGACAATTAACTCTTACCTTTGAAAAAACATGTCAGAATTTAAACAAAACATTCAAAAATTAATCCTAATGTTTTGATCTGCTAGATTTTACATTTCTTCCCTATAAGTAGAATTATTTGTTTGTAGTATTGTCATAGTTGGTCTGAGACCTTTAACATTTTTAAAGTATATAGAAACATAAACAATTTTTAAGTTTTTGAAACAGTGAGTGGTAGATCCTTTCATAATTCAAAACTCATAGTAGCCTGCATCCGATCTCAAAAAACTAAATAACAAGTTCATAAAAAAACCCTAACTAATAAAATTTCTGCCAGATGATGAAGTGAGAAGCAAAACAAAGCTGATTTCCTGTAATATAGATCATCAGGTTTTCTTGATTTTTAGTGGTCTAGGGAATTTGTAATTCTTAGCGCTGCATGTCATTTGCAGTTAAAAGGTGTGTGAAGAAAGGCAAAGAATGCCACAGCTGAAAACTTGAGCTCCTTTGAGCTGTTAAAGTCTTATTTAAAGGCAAAACTGTTAAAATTAAGCAGAAAACATTTTATTTCTTTTCACAGTAAAGGCAGATTCTTACTTGATCTGTAAAGTCTTTTTGAATCTGGGGTAAGAATTAAGTTATCTGGTTAGTAGGAAACCAGTCCCTGTTGCTGTGGTGTAGGTCTCAAATTACCCATATATTTCTAGAAAAGGACCTGAAGGCAACTTATGTACCCAATATTTGCAATGTCTCATAAATGCAACGGCTGGTAAAACCCAGAATTTGAGACAGCAGACACAAGGACCTGTGATTAACACCTCTGAAGAACTTGTGTTAAGCCCCAGATTTCTCTACTAATATGTGCTGTTCTTTTGCTTTTGTACAATGCACATGAATTTGAAAAGGTGTATATGTCACTTGTAAGGTCAATGTTCTCTTAGTGTCTGCCTAATATTAAGTTTGGCAAACTGATTTTAAGTTCTCTGTTAAATTGTTTTCTATTTAACTATATATCATGTACAAAGTCATGCACAAACTACTTATAACCAAAAGAAAAAAAAAAATTAAAAAAAAAATTGAGTTTTGACCTAATAATAATAATAATAGCATTAGAATCCTAAAACAGGACCCAACATTGACCTTAAAAATTCAATGACCCAGGCAGACTTTGCACACCTGTTTGCCACAGACAGTGCAAGATGAAAGAAATTAATTTAAAGTATTTTAAAGTGTAAGGCTTTATGCTTTTCAGTTTTGATGCTATTTTTAAATGATGCAGAGCAATACAGAAATCAATAACATATGGACTTACCTGATTGATTCCTTGGCAAACAGCCCCTTGTTTTTAGATATGTTTTTATAGAAATAAATGAGGATGTCTTACAAATGTGCAGTTTACTATTTTAATACACAATTTATGAGATTTATTATTTCAGTTTCCAAAAGTAGTTTGTAGGACATAAGGCAGCATTACTTATTCAAAATGTGTGCCATTACTCACAATAAATTCAATAAAAGTAATAAAATATGTAGTTTACCTTTTACACTTCAACAGCCTTTTCTATCCTAAAAATAAAAGGCTTAAAAAGTGAGAAAGAATAATTTTGACAACACCAGAGTAGTCTGAAACAGGCCAGTGGATGGGTAGTTCAGATTGCTAGCAGTTATAGTGGAAAACATTAATTTCCAACAATGCAGTAATGTGACCTTATATTTGTAGAGAAAGTTTCATCCTAAAAGACATTAGAGCATCCTAAAAGATATTATAGAGAGTCAATAAATACATAATTTTGTTTGCTGAAAGATGGACTCAACATCTAATGGAAAACATTGTCATTTAATGAATGGGACAGCAGACCGGAAGCCAGGGAACTTCAGTTCTGTTGTGAGTTTTGACAACAGCCTCTTGCATGTTTTTAACAAGTCATAGGTCTCCTTTTGTTTTCCCCTGATCCTTTGCATTTCTGATCTCCTTATAAGGTTCTTATTGCAGAGACTGGATATTTTGATACTACATACAGTAAGTAGCCAAAGAGACATGATTCAGCCTAGTCAGGTCCCTTGTTCCTACCCAAAAAAGTGCTGTGGAAAGCAGAGTAAGGTAGCTTACATTGATTTTTGTGTGTGTGTGTGTGTGTGTGTGTGTGTGTGTGTGTGTGTTTTATTTTTTTTCAGAAAGTCCTACATGATCTTGGTTTAGCTAGAGTTTCTCCACATTGCTACTGCTGTCAATAGTATGATCAGAAATACTCTAAAGGAAAGTTTCTTATGTAAGAAATTTAAACCTAGTAAAGATCTAAAGCTACAAGATCCTATAACCCAGGAAAAAACATTTAACACATTATATTATCTGAGATAAAAGTCTTCTTCATTTTATATTTCTGTATTACCAAGAAGGGCAAAATTCACAAGATCATTGAGTGCTGAGAGAAAAATACCATTAGGATATCCAGCTGAAACAAGTCTGCTAAGAGGGTGTTTTTCCACTTTTAGGAGTTGAATAATGTTTTCAGATGCATTCAAGGCACTTTTAACCATGAATGCCTTCTAGGTTATAAAGGCTTCCCAGAAGACAAAGAAGTTCCTCATTGAAGCTGTTATTACCTTGTGCTCTGTGCTCCTAGATGATTTCTTAGCAGTTTGAGAGCTGCATTTGGAACAAGAGAAGAAATGATAAGGTATCTTTAGAGTAACACATATAGTTTATATTCAATATTATTATGTATTATGATCTTTTTAGAAGAATATAAAGTGTCAAATAGAAAGAGTCTGAAGTGGTTGCATGATTATTCAGAAACGTCTTCAGACTCAGAGATGTCAATAGATGTATCTTGGCTCTGCTTTTCCCCCCAAATGATGCTGTATCATAGGAAAGGCTATCTTAGTTCAAATGCATTGCTGTTGCCAGGGCCTGAATATGAGACATTTCATTTATTGTTTTGAATTACTAGATGAGATGTAAAATATTTTTGTAACTGGAGAGGAAGAATATTAAGGTAGTTCCTCACTCTTAGGAAAATACAGTGCATGGAAAACAAGCCTGAATGAATACAAATCACAGAGTACACTGCATAAACAACAATAAAATGCTACAGTTCTGGATTATTATAAAAGTTCTTGGAGGGGAAAAAAATACAAAACCCAAAAAAACTAAACAAAATTAAACCAAACAAAAACCCAGCAATAATTGGAAGCACATATTAAGCTCAGCAGAAGTAATTGGGTAGAAGAAAGACAAAAAGGATTGGAAGACTTTTATTTAGTAATGATATATTTCTTTGGTTTTGGCTTTTACAGCTATGCATTTTAATTACAATACCATCTTTTGACAAAAATTAGGAATTACATTATCTTATTTCAAAATTCATACAGGTATTTGTATTAGAGTTATATTTTAATTGATGTAATTAATTTAATCATCATATTCAATTAATTAATTGTCTCATGATCTGCAGGAAATATGGTATTCTCAAATTGAATTGCTATATATAGGGTGCTTGCATTATGTAGATCAGAGGAAAAAGATTTTTTTTTTTCATGGGGAACAATGTTTAATTATTGTGCTTTGGAGATCAGTAGGAAAAGTGTAATCACTAAATTCAATTAATTTAAGCAAATTTAAACAGAATTTAAAGCAATTGGAGAGACACAGAAACTTCAGAAGGGGAAGTGGCATCATTAATGCCTAAAGCTATGCCTAGGGATGAGTTACTAGCTGGCTAAGATCAGGATCAGTAGGTTAGGCAGCACATGTGACACTGCCATACTTTTCTGACCATGAAAAATTAAATGACACCTTCCTCAGACAACCAGAGGAAACCTCACATTTACAGGCATGGCTCCTGGTGGGGGACTGCAGCTACCCCACTATCTGCAGGAGGGACAACTCAGCAGGGCACAAATATCCAGGAGGTTTCACAAGTGATAGAGGAGCCAACAAGGAGAAGTGCTCTTCTGGACCTCCTACTTATATAAATATAGTAAAATACTGTGATGGTTTACATTATATTTTCTTTCCTACTTTCCCCTGCTGATAAGTTAAGCCAAAAATTTGTGTTTCATGAGCAACACTTAACATCTGCACAGTACCTGCAAAACATTGTTATGGATATAAATAGCAAAATTTCCCAGATACAGAGGGTTTCTTTCTGTAATAAATAAATTACCAAGTCATTTTCACCTTGGAAAATAACATTACTGTAGGTAAGAGTTATTGTGTATTTAAAGATACACTTTTATTTCCTACCAGATTTGAATTTTACACATAAATTTTTAACAATTGGGCTCATAGGTTGTAAATGTCCCACCTTCTAATAACTTTTGACAAAACATGTAAAAAGGAAAAAGTTACCTTCATTTAATAACACAAATATTTATAAACAAAGATATATGAATTAACTAATTTCTTAAAATTGGACCCTGAACAAATAAATGTGTGGTCAGCTAAGCAATATACACAAGCTTTCTCAGGATATGTTTTAGTACTTCATTAGTGCTCTGATCACTGTTCCTACTCTCTTTAGCAGCACTCTTTCTCATTTATTTTTGTGCTGCAGTAGCTTCCACGTCTCTCATACACCCCTCTTTAAACTGTCAGCTACAGCTATGACAGACAGTTTAGTCTAGTGAATAGGACATGGGAATGTGCCTAAAACTTCTTGGCTGATGTTTTGGCAGCTAAATATAGGTTTATGGGTCTATGTGCAAAAGGAAGTGGAGGGATGTATTCCCAAGGTACTTTCCACATGTTGATCATGTTGAGTTCATGGTGATTGCTAAACTTTTGCAGCTACTTAGCCAGGAAACCCCATGGGCATCCCGTGTGGTAAATTTAACTACAATCAAAGTAATATGACAGGCATTACACAATCAGAAATAAGGTATCCCAAAATGGATCTAAGATGATTAAGTGTTGGACAATGATGTCCATGCATGTGGTAATCTGTATATGTTCTTACAGAGAAAAGCTTTGACAGACATCCCCCTAATCCCTGCTAAAATGATGTGGTTTATATTTATTAAAAGTGGCAAACATGACTTGGGCAGGAGGGGAAAGGTAAAATATTTTAAATTTCCTATTGAAACTAGAGAGTGAACAATGCCTTAGAAAATATTTTTGCTTATAAAAATATCCGTGACTCGAGACTGCAAATTTAATACTTATTTCTTTCAGTATAAGCCATGGAAAATTCCTTCAGGAAATCAAAACTACTAACAAAAGAGAGATAGAAAGGACCTTATCCTGACTATAGTAAAGGAGACCCCACTACACACGCTTTCTGCAGGCAAAATATTGTGTGAGTGTTTTTGTAATTTGTTTTAGGTAAGATAAGACACATTGCATCAGGTCACAAGCTGGACTTTTTGAGCTGACTCAGCAGACTGAATATCATTTAAACAACTCCCACACCAGTTTTAACCACTTCATCCATTCCCTTTGCAGTATCACCCTCACTCATTTAACCAGACTTACCAGAAAGCAAAGGATCTCTGATCTTTGGAGTTATAACTTTTGCTTTCCTTTGTTTCTTTCTTTCAGGTTGAACATGAGGAAAGGGTTTCTTTGGTAGAGAAGCTTACTCACATAATTTAATGCTGACATACCAGCTAACATCTTTAGAAATTCTGGGCTGGATTGAAATGGAATTACTTCATGATAATAGTTCTATTTGAATATGCTAATAAAGACATATGATGTTGGACCTATCCAGAACTATGAGGCAGATAGGCAGCCTGTGAGATTTCCTTTCAAAAAGCCCACACAAATTGACAGCAGTGCTCCTGATTATATACTGCTTTCAGAAAGATACCTGACCCAGGCATTCTTCATCCACATCATGTACAAAATAACTGTAGTCTGACTGACTGGGTAATACAGTACTAGGAAAAGGTTAGAGACATATTTCAGGGAGTATTAAAGAACTCCGAAGTTATTTGTCTCAAAAGCAATTGTATTATCTTTAACTGCGATCCTCCTTTCCCTATGGACAGCTGTAATTTCTTTCCCTGACCATTTTCTTTCCATTGCAAAGTTAATGTCCTTTGTTTGGAACAGCCAACTTGATAAGGCAATTGAATACAGAGTAGAGATACTAAACATTATTCTTATAAACTGTATTAAAGTGTATGCCTCTGTCTCTTTTATAAAATGCCTGCCTGCACAGAATAGCTGTAATCTGAATTAGCAGATGGCTGTTGATACGGTGAGAATGAACAAGGGAGGAGTATTTAAACCAGGTATAGACATAAGAAGATATCAGTGAATTGCACAATGGATTTCAGTTTTTGGTCGTGTGCCATGAGTAATTTTGGCAAAATAAATTGCATCAATTTACTTAACTTTTTACTGAATGAAACTATCACTCTGAAACAAACTGATTCCAAATCAGGTTCATAAATTTAATAGAAGCTCAATGTAGCTCTTCTGTAAGGAGGAAAACTGAAGTACTAGCTTGTTCTAACAATAAATACAAGGTCTCAGGGATTAAAGAGCTGCACTGACCACATATATATTTTCAAGAAAATATAGCAATTCTTTTATTTCTCTTAAAAATTATATAGCAATATTGATGTTATTTCACATAGTGGTGTTTAATATATTCCTACTTACGCTAGGTTTAGGATGTGGTGATGTCAACAGGAGTGCTACCATCTTCATCATTAAAGATAGTTTCTAAATTGCACTCGCAGTTCTAAACACATAAACAGATATGATTCTTTTTGGGATAGAGAAAGAACAGATAATGTTAAATAAAGATAAATTTATAAACACTTATTTTCCCATCTCTGAATTTTTTTTTTTCTCTACTTGGAATTATATACTTTCAAAGCATTTAACTGTTTACAATCTTGATCATGACTACACAGAAGACATTAATAAATCTGCCTCCTATCTTAAAACTTTATATCAAATGAATAATTTCTACTGAAAACATCAGATTTTGTCAGAGTACTGATGTTGAAAGGACCTTGTTATCATTGTGACACTTTAACTATCAGAAAAAGATTTTCCTGAGATCAGAAGAAAATTCATTTTTTTCTGTATAAGGTAAAATTTGCCTGTTACCTTATCTTTAAGACAGACTCTTTCATCTGAAGGTTGATTGACATGATTTTGTTTATTTGTCTTCTTCTACGAGCATTTTTTGCTTTAAAAATAAGTCACAAAGTAATGGGTTTGGGCATTCCAGACCATCTTTAACTGCTATACCTGGTTTTCAAACTTTATCTTACAGAAAACAAACAAAAAAAAAATGCAAGAAAGTAATTTTTTTCCTTATTTCAACAGAGAAAATAATGTGGTGGTCTCTAAGTTTGCCTTATTCAGACCTTATAGCAAAGCCAAACAACAAGTAAACAACTTCCAACAAAACCCTGAAACCAAAGCAAGCAACCAATCACTAATTTTAGCTTTGGTTTATATCTCTATTTTCTCAACGTCGTGAACACAAATATGCTCTAGTTATATCTATAACCTGTGTGAGGTAAAATTGGCTGTGAAGCATTTAAAACCAGACTGTGAAATATTATTAATTTATTAAAAAATATTTTTTTCAGATGGGTTTTTCAGCAATAGCTAAAATACAAAAAAAACAAAGTGGGAAATGTCTCACGCATATTGTATTCACAGTATGATTCTGTCAAAATTCAGAAGTTACACAGGTGTTCCTCCAGATTACATTATTCACAGATATTATTCACAATATCTAATTTGCGTGCTCTGATACAGCGTAAATTCCTAGCCAAGCCAGTAAAACTGAATCTAAACCCCATGATTTTAGTCCTTTGATTCACCTATGCCCAAAGTGGAAGTTTAAATCCTTGAGTTAATCTTAAATTTAGACTCTTTATATCCTTAGGAAGATAGTGTTCAAATTTGTTTTCAAAATCTTTCTATCTGAACCACATTCTTTTTCTCTTTTGCAATGCCTGTCTCTGACTTTGCATAATAAAAACAGAGGACTTTAACAGAAGCTGTTAATTAATCTGATTTCCCCTACAACGTAAGTTGACTTTATAGGGAAAGACAGAGAGAAAAGAGGAGAGAGAGAGAGAGAGAGAGAGGAGGAATGAAAGAAAGGAGGAGAGATGGTGAGAGGGCATCACATGTTGGTGTCCAGTTCTCATTTAAACCAGATGGTCATGCAGCAACAGCACTTTTCTCTATAAACCTCTGAAGAGCACTCAGCAGGGGCATGGACAGCATGGCCAGAATACCTCAGAGACAGTTCTGCCAAGAAAATGCAGTGTTTGCTGCTGTTCTTAGAAGTTATCGGAAAGGATGAGACTAGAGTGTCTTCATACACTATCTTTGTGATCAGAAGGTGGCAGACCCACAGTTTATTCTCTCTTTGGCAAAACGAAGTTAAATCCCAACTCTTAATCCTCCTGGGTAGATGCTGTATTGAACAGCTATATTGCCTCATAGCAACAACCTTCTACAGAATTAGTTATGATTTCTGGAGATTGGTTCACTGTCATGGGTCTTGTGACACATTTTTACCACTTTAGTGGGAAACTTCTAGTGAATTAACTTCTTTATTTGACATTGAGCATGTATATTCATATTTGATGCTATTTGCACACTTTCAGTCTATGTCAGTTAAATCTTTAGTCTGTAATCTTATTAAAATCTGGGGTTTTTACATCAAATTTGTCCTGTTATATATGCACCTCTTCTCCTTCCTTCCTTCCTTTCTTCCCTCTGCCACCCCCAAAAAACTAAGGAAACAAAATAAACTTGAACCCTGCTAAGATTACCTTCTACCACTTGATTAAATAAACATTTAGTTGTTGATACAACCGACTGGTTGACAATTGACGCTCTAAGTCTACTCTGCTAACAGTTTGTTATCATAGGCATTGTAACCAATTAGTGTCAAGCCTTGTTTGCCCAAGATTAATTTTCCAATATCTGGAGTTCAGAATCAGTTTTTTGTGAAATTAATAAGCACATTTGGAGTACTTTAACTAAGTGTATAGCTTTGAAGCTAAAACCTCTGGCAAGTAAATAATGTTTGTAGGTTTCGGGTTTTTTTCTGATTTAGGTATACATTTAGAAACGGCTTAGTCTGTATGAGATAAAAATTTGAAAAAGTAATTCAATGTTCTATAGATACTAACTTATTTTCTTGAAAGGTTTTTCAAAAATTTTATTACTTTTGAACTTAAAGGATAGAAATATTGTCAGCAGTTCACAAATGGAAAGAAAATTATGAAAGTCAATATTGATTATGTCCATCCTCATTATTCTAACTTCATTGAAATAAGTAGTCTTTTAATTCGTTTCAGATGAGCAGTTTGACTCATTATGAGACACTACCAATGAATGCCCAGTTCTTAAACGTGCAAAAATCTCTATATTGCAACAACTGTGATTTTTAAGAACACTGGGTTGATTCTTTTTTTGGTTATTTGCTTGATATTTAATTGAAAATGTTAATACATTAAAGCCAAAAAATTCAGTTTCACAGAAAAAAAAAACAAATTTGAGGTTTAGTAAAACTGCCTTTAGAAATTGTTTTGAGCTGTTTCATCCATTTGAAGAGAGTTTAGAACAGCCTAGTTGACTAAAAGTCAACTTCTTTTTCCATCATGCAAAACAGGCATTTGAATCTTGTTTTCTATTATACCTGATAAGAAAACTAAAGCACCAGATAAGAAAAGAAAATTAGCACATATTACAGGATAAGGATGCATTTAACCATTTGTGACTCTTTGGTTATTTGGAATCTGGAGTAGAGGGTCTTGTTAAATAGTTAGGTAACTGGAATGTGTTCGTGGGTGTGCCATATATATCAAATGTATTTGTACATACATGTGGCGTTACAAGAGTAGGCTGTAGGCAGCCTTGGCCTTGATGGCTTGCGGCTGTGTCCCTGGGAGGAGGGAAGGCCAGCACTGAATGCAGGTGTGGTGAT
>VWZT01012344.1:185145-220197 GCA_013397055.1 Pachycephala philippinensis | reverse complement strand
GTGCCTCTAAGAGGGATGGTGAGCCGCTGTAGCTCTTGCCCATAAGGTCGGTGAGCCGCTGTAGCTCTTCCCATGGGTGATTACTGCAGATGGTGCTGCAATGTTATACTGCAAACTGTGTTGGCCTGGTGTAAGGCAATATCTGGAACTATGTTGCCCCGGTGTACGGCGACACATACATACATATATATGTGTGTGTGTGTTTGTGTGTGTGCTAATAATGCATATGCATGCAAAATAAAATTTAGGACTTGGCTGCAATACAAAGAAAATAAAAATGCTTCTTTACGCGTACACACACACACGCCCCCCACCCTCCTCCCCTTGAACTGCAATTTTGCTTTAGCCAGATGCACATTTTAATTGTTGTCTCAAGATAGATCAGTCATCAGAGCATGATGCCTAAAGCTGTTACTTACTGTAACATGTATACACATGACTATTATTTTAACATAATTATTATAATTGTTATTGTTGTTATTACTAGGAGATTACCAGAATGTGTTATTATATGGCACATTATGTAGTTATAGCTATGGAATATCTTTTCACTTTGGACAATTGTTCATGCTTTCATATGGATAGTTCATGCCTGGCCTCAGCCAATCTTAGTCTACAGTGGGACTGTGAAGAATTTCTGTAGGTAACAGGAGAGACAGCTCCTTCTCTTCCTTGGTGTGAAATACAAGCTGGGAAAAAGAATGGTTGAGGATCAAGGTGGATGCCTATGTGTGATTGCAGGTGTCTCACACTGAGTACCACTCCAAGCCTTTATCTCTGATTCACCAGAACAACACTGAAAAAAAGGCCTGGTGTGTACCTGCACTCTTGAATATGTTTACTATTACCACACCTCAGGCTTTTGTACCTTTCTTTCAGAAAAAAAAAAATAAAATAAAAAGATATGTAGGAGTCAGATAAGCAGTGGATCAAAAGGAGCTTTATGAGATTTAGCCGTCATGAGATTTCTCTGTATCTTCAGATATATTTTTTGTGCTTACAGTACTGTGATCAAAATATTTTTTAAATTCAGTGTCATATATTTCAAGTGTAACATATTTGACAGTATCTAGCATTACCTACTGGATCAACTGAATATATAGGTAAACTTCTGAAACATTTTGGCCACAGTATATTTACTCTACATACAGAGACATTATCAAATACGCCAATAAAAAATAAAAATATTAAGAAAATTATAAAATTATCTGCCTACTTTTTAGGCATCATGTCAGCATATATTGTCCATGTAAAATATCTAAGCGAAGAAATCAAGCACCTTTACTATGTTCCAAATATATTTTAGAAGTATTTTCACATCTTGCATGCTAAACTCAGTTTAATTTCCCCTACTTAATATGTCTTAAATTGGTACTTAATTATCCAATTCTGTGGTAAAAACCTGAACAGAAAATAAATGAAAATACTGTAGTCTTCTAGAGTAAAGACAAGCAAGAAATTATTTCCACAACTTCTAAGAGTGGTTAATTCCCACATCCCTGTTAATATCATGTGGCATTAACATTTCATACATTTAACTTTCTAACATAAACATTTTTAATCAGATAATTTGTATCAGCAACAAGCAGAAGTGTAAGTAAATGAGAAAAATGAAAAACAAAAACAACATAGAAAATGTATCTCTTAAAATGTTGAATGATTTTAGGCTTTTTTTGAGGGCTGTGCATTTTAAGACTTCACTCAGTGCTGACACTGATCCAGATCTCAGTTGGAAATGTCATTGTTGTGATTAATTGATAGCCATAACCTACTTCAGGGAAGCATATAATTTTAAATGGAAAAGTCATAGATAGAGACCAATTAGTACCATGGTAAATGATGAGCAATTTCAATATCAAATGTCATTCAGGGTCTTGTTATGTCGTGCCCATTCTTTTTTCTTCTTCCCTATCCTCCCAAGCCTGTCTCCATTTCAGTCTTTCAGCATACAAAATAGAGTTATTTAAAAGATTTCTATACAATTTAAAATATATTGAAAACTTAATTCCCTTAAGTAAATGAAATAACACCAAAGATGAAGAGAAAGCAGCCTTCTAAAGAGTCAGCAAAGGCCCATAAGGCCGGTTGTGAATGCAAACACTAAATTGGGGGTGGAAACACATGCAATACTCACAAGGTGACACCTGGGACCAGCGCCACACTAATTGTGTACCTGTGTGCACAAAGAAGTGCCAGAAGGCAAAGAGCTTGTATTCCATGTGGATCTAGCCTGCTGTATTCCAGCTTTTGTTAACAGGGTGTTGGACGCCACGTGACAGGTGATGGAGTTGATGGAAGGTCTCAAGGAAGAACAGACAAAACCTCTCAAACAAAAACATACTAGATAATTTCTTGTTGTTGTTTCCTTTGGGCTTTTGTGAGGTCTCCTGTGTTTTCCAGAGTGTCCTACTGGGGACAGTGTAGTACTGTTTATCAGTGTGGTTCCACTTGCGGGAACAGGGCCCTACTTTACAAATTGGTAATTCTTATTTACTTACAAACTGGAATTTAACTGATGTTACAGCAAGCACTATGCAAATGTTTATTAAATATCAATTAAGTTAAACAGTGAGATTGTATAAAATATATTGTATATATTGTTTAATTTATACAACAGCAGGTTGTATAAAACAAATAAATTTTAGATTATATTAAATGGCTGATTTAATAAGCTACATATTTGTGCTTATTCTATTCAACGTATACCTTTGTAAATTCAGGCTTTACTAGGCTGGTGAGGATGGATGAAGGATTAGCAAGGTATTACCTTCTATGTATTGTTTGTTTCTGGATCTTGTTCTTCTGAAACACATAATTCACAAGGGATTTGGGGACATGTAGAAAAGGTAACATACTTTTTAGACCTGACTTAGTTATGTATAGCAGACTGATACATTTAAAAGTATGCATACAAGAAATGAGGAAATATTTTATTATAAACATTTTTTGTCTCTTCTGTTATTCTCTTTCTGTAAATGCTTAAGGCTAAAATTTGCATCAAAAGTGTAAAAAAATATGCAGTGGGCCAAAGTTAGTAGCACACTTAAAATGGAGTACAGGCAGAGAATAAGCATACTTTGCTTGTACTAAAATCATATGAGTATTGAGGCTCAAAATCTAGCTTTATCTCCGTTTTTTTTAACATTCCCATTCCTCTGAATCTGTTACAAACTGTCCTGTATTTAAATGTACTAGAACTTCACGATATACCTTTTATTATATCTCACTTGAAAGCATAATTGGAAAATTTAAGCCTAAAATTTTCCTTTAGATCATTTGTCTTTAATAACTGCAAATTAGATGGGGAGAGGTTTTGAGGACAACCAATAGATGTGTGAAATTACATAAACCATAATTTTTTTCTTTTTTTGGGGGGGGGGTGGTATTTCAACCAAATATAGTCCATATCATGAATACTGTTTGTATTGCACTCTTTGACATGGTATTTTATATTAATCAACCAAGTGATTGCAAATTTAAAATGGAAATCCTACATCACTGGTATTAACACTCTCTGAGTATTCTTAGTCTCATTGCTCTCCTCCACTTTCAAAGGGAGGTCTTCTAGTGTGTGACCTGACAATCAGTCAGGTCATATAATCAGGAAAATTCTGAGTCTTCTTTAATATTTCATCTAAGGATCATTTGTGAAGAGTGCCATCTAACACCAATATTTTAAAATTCTTTTCTTTTTACCCCTCAAAAGCATTTATGACTGCCACTTGCCCCTGAAAACTTCCCTCTTCATCTGTCCAAAATCAACATTTCTCAGGTCATTTGATCTTATAGACAGTCCTAATCAGATAAACCCATTAGCTGTTGTGACGTGCAGGGTTAGTTTGATCACAGAAGATCAATTATTCTCTGTATAAAATCTGGTTTCCACATTAAGTGTTTAGAGGAGTAATATGAATTTGCCAGAGTTCCCTGGAAATAAAGTGTGAAAGTGAAAACGCTTAGGCCTTTTCTCCTACCAAATTCTTTGAATATTCAATGAGCACATTGACAAGATGGTGTACATAAGCTTGTCTTACACTGTTTGTTATTTTAGGTGTCAGTTACTTTTCTCATCCTGCTTATTTCTTCCTCCAAAATACACCTGTTTTTCATCTCCAGATACTACCTTCTACGTTCATTAAGTTATTTCTCTTCAAGTTCAGTTGGTTTTGTGTGGTTTGGGATGTTTCTTGTTTTGGTTTGGCTTGTTTGGGTTTTTTTTGCTTTCCCTTTACTATAGTGGTGAAGATTGTTTATTTCAGTAAGGAGATTAGGATGTATTTGACGGTAAGACAAACGATACTCATTTAAAGTTGAAAACAATTTTTTTCCTATCGGTCTCATTCTCATCAGGAACTAAGAAATTATTCAGTATAATGATCTGGACTAGGCAGAAGCAGCTGATGTTTCAATGCCCTTCATCTGCTAATACAAAATAACTTCTACAAACACCTACTGATATATAAATAAAATGTACCGTTGCAATCATTAGAATGAAGTGGAGGGTGTTTTAAACACTTATCTAATAATTTCAATATCTGGATAATGTTAACAAACACTTTATCATATTCAACCATGGTATCCTAATTAGTCTAACACTTATATTAATTTTCCAGCAGTGAATGATGAAACATCTCAGAAGCAGATGTTACACTATGTAAGTTGGCTGCAAGAAAGTGTTGCGTTTTCCTGTGTGTTTTTGTGTTTCTAGTGATGTAGCAATACTTTCAAATTTATAGCCTGCATTTCAAATGAACAGCAACCACTATCAACACTCAAAAGCCATTTGTTACTTTTACCTACATACTGGAACCTTTTCACTGATGTTTGTTTAATATGCCCTGTGTCCATCGGACATTCATAAAATCACAAGATGTCAAAAAGGAATGTTTATAAACTGATTTTCATTACTTATGATTTGTGCCTGTGCAAGAGAGAACACATCCATATTTAGTCTAGGGGGGTAGAAAGGGAGAAACTGGGGGTAGGCGTTATTATTGGCTCAATTCCACACATACCAAATGTGAATACTTATGTTCTTCCCACAAAGCATTAATTTCTTCACATACTGTAGACTTTATTCCTTTACCAGGTTCCAGATAGCAGACAGCTCTTGTTTTTCACTTATGTTTTCCTTTTAACAACAGTCATTAATTTACTGATACGCTGTCTATCAGAACCACATCATCTTGATTAGAGCTGTTATCCTAATCAAAAGGCTGATAATTAAGACTATCCATCTGTAGAGTTCCAAGTGCTAAGATGAGCTGAAGATCCTAATTAAGATTATTTAGGTGTTACTTAAATGCCATCATTTGATTCAGCTAATCATACCAGCAGGTACATTAGATTTGCATTAATGTTCTGCTGAAGCCAGAAGCTCTTTAAACAGATCAAAAATGTAGATTACAGGCACCATTTTCAAACACCTTTATATCAATATAACACTGAGACAATGCATTAAAGTAAATGGAATATTGGAAGAAAGAGGCAATTTCAGTGTTTCTCAGTCTGCCTTATGATAATCAGTAGAGTATTTAAAATAAGTAATTTATTTACTAAGTTTGCGTGTCATAGCAGCTCCAAGTTTAAGTTTTCACTTATGCTTTGAATATGTACTGTATGGATGGCTTTCAATTTAATGTGTATTTTTCTAGCCTAAATGAAATGGTATGGTGTGGGAGAGTTCATTAGTTCCTGCTGATAAATTATTAGATAGGTAGTTTGCAAAAAAGTTATTGGAGAAGTCATAATTCTTACCTAATGAAGAATCTATATGAAGCCAAAATTCTCAAGAGTCATGGTTTTGTGTTTAAAAGGGTGTTGTGTGAAACTGCTTTTCTTTTTTTTCTCCTTCATCCAAAAAGTAAATCTATTTTCATCAGAATTTTAGTACATTATGATTTTATAATCAAAACAATTAAGTTTCTATTTCAAGTTTAACCTGTAGATTATTCACTTTCTAGGAAAGAGATCAATTGGTACTGTTAGTAATGTTAAGTCAGTATAATCCAAGATCTTCATGCAGGCATGTTCTTTTTCTGCCTGAAGATATGAAAGACCATTAACATACCACTAGGCTAAAGGTGTAAATATGTTTTATGAGAGATCTTACCTCAAAAAGCAAGGTACTGGTTCACAAATGTAGTAGGTTGGACATAGAAGAGGCCATGAGTGTGCTTCAGAGAGAGGTCAGCGTCTTAAAAGAAGGTTACCATAACAGCTTTAAATGTATATAAATAAATAAATCTATTGAAATACATATTTAATCTAAGATTCTGTTCACCTGTAGTAGGGTAAAGGAAGAGGACACCCTTCTTCTCTTTTTAACTACCTAATGGAAGGGTGAAGATGGAGCCAGGCTCTGTTGAAAGTTCATTCTGTGTGGAGGAAAGGCAATGGACACAAAGAAACTATAATCAGACACCACAAAAGCATTCATTGTGAATACTGCCAAACATTCCACCTTTGGCTGTACACAGAATTTGACTGAACAAGACCGTTGTCTGAGCTGGAGCCTTTTTGAGCAAAAATTCACTGATTCAGTCCATCAGACACAGCTCTTTTAAGCTCTCGAGGATGGTTTAATCTCTGGAGGTAAATCATTTGCTATAGAAAGTGTCTAGGCTTAGAAGTCTTCTAAATGTCTGAAGTGAAAAGAACTTTTAGTCTCATTCTGTTTTTCAGAGTCATGCTGCTCTCGCAGGATTTGTTCTGATGGTTAAAAAATTCCTGTACACATGAAGTACTCTCCAGTCCAACCAAGTACTTAAGCATGGAGATAACACAATCACATTGCTGAATTTCCTTTAAAGGAGCATTTGCCTGAAGATAAATTGAACTTCACTACCTAGTTCCAAAAAGCACTTGAGATTCCAGAGCTGTTTAAGAATAATATGCTATCAGTAATGTAAAGTACTGGCCCAATTCACAGAATACCGACATAGTTTTTAGGCATAAAAGCTATTCCAAAACTATAGTTTCTGGGATATATGCTTATTATTAATCTGTAAAAGTGAACATTCATTTTATGAGTTTAACCTTTTTAAGGTTCCTTCAAGAAAACCAGACGCAACAACCACATCATGTAGAGAGAAAGAAAGAGGAATATGAGTGGGATGCCTAAGAAGAGAGGGTTAAGTTAATTTGGGACTGTTAACTTTCCATTTTCTTGCTCTGAAATGTTAATTTTGCCTGTAACTCTGAAGCTCTATCCCTATGTTTTTCACTATTTTTGATGGTTTTGCAAACAACTTTGCTTGCAAGCTTCTGATGCTATCCTTAATTTTATGTTAACAGATTCTATTATCTAAAACATGCCCAGCACCAATAGGAGATGGATGGAAATTTTCAAAGAAATTATAGCAATTACACCAAAAGAACAAAGATATTACAGTGTATTTTAGTGGTTACATTTAAGAAGTGAATAATCTTTAAAAAAATCCCTTTTCTTATATTCTGTTTTATTTGCATATAAACAGACATATTCACACTGAATTTGCATAGAAATAGATGCATTCAAAACATCTTTACAGCAATCATGAAATCACAGAAGTTACAGATGTAACAGTGTTATTAGTTCTGATTATTTTAACTGGGCATCTATTTTTCTGAGTGATTTTTGGGACAGTTACTGATTTTACACACCATTTCGCACCTGCAGATTCAGACAATGGATTTAAATATTTAATTTAGATTCTGCACACACAGCAGGCAGTTGATGCCCAAGTTTTCCAGACTGCACTCAGGTTAGGAGAGAATTTCTAGAGCATTCAACATAAATTATCTATGTATTTAATTTTAGATTCTCTGAATATTGAGAACAATTGGTAATCAACACTGATGAGGAGTATCCCTTACAGTTTTAAATCTTGCCTAACACTCAAGAAGACATATTCCATATCAGGAGACACTTCCAAAGCTTTTGCTTTAAATATTCCAGCACTAGTATCAGAAACATTATACTGCAGTTTGTTAAAAAGTTGCCCAGGCTGAGAGTTAAGTCAATTATCCCTTGCATACCAATGCCTCACAGCATACAGCTATTTTCTAAATTTTTAATATTTAGAGGTTTTAATGATGTACTTATTTTAAAATTTTCTCACTGGTTGTTATGTGCTTTAAATAAGATCTCTGTAGAGAATTTGGTAACATGAAGGTGATCTTCAGATAAAAGAGTTACAGGTATTGAATCATGAGGTCTCTAATATCACAACTTGTCTTTCTAGTGTTATTTTCATGGGTGGGTAGAAGATAGATTTATTATTTTTCTTCATACCTGGACTGAAAACACCATGCCTATTACTAGCTATCTGAACATTTTACTCAATCCTCTTTTCAACTAAAAATGCAATAAATTCTGGGATGAGCAAAGCCAATATGAAGGAAAAGGTATTTTTATTCCATAAGTTCTTAGTAACATCTTTGCCAGTTAACAAGTTTTATAAATTGATGGAGGAATTTGTTTCTAAACAAAGTCATGATTTTGCTCAAGGTCAAGGAAGAGCAATCTTTCTAATGTAGCCTTTAACAATATTATATTTGCTATAAATTCTCACTTTTCTGAAGAGAAAGTGCTCTGCTATAGAAATGGTGAACTTTAAAATATTTTATTTTGTGCTTCAAGGAAACAGAATTCTCTCAAACTATTTGACCCAACAACAGAGCTTTCTTTAAACAGTGAGACCTAACCAGATACTTCTATTGACTGGTGCTAAAGAATCTTCTAAAAATATAATGTCTATTGACTGTACCTGGGTACTTCCTAGCAAATGCCTAAAACACTTTTAATGTTGTATTTTAAGACTGTGGTTTTAAGCAATATTTCCTGTTCTGATCTTTTATTCATGCTGTTAATGCTAAGTTGATTAGCTGTCACTATAATTTCTTTTTGGAACATATTTCTTTAATTACCATTTCATCTTTCTGCACTTTGTATCAGTCTGAAGCCATAAACCTGTTATTGTTTTTACTACACTGGTGTGACAGTGGAAATTAGATAAACTGTCTGCAAAAGTACATATTCAGTGGGAAACTGCAGCAGGTGGACTTCAATCAGAGATTTCCGAAATTCATATGTGTGAAACTTAAGAAAATGCACTCTTGAAACTGATGAAAGTACATATAAATAGGAAATCAAGAAATGTTCCTGATGTGGGACCATATATTTAGTCCTTCTTTCAGTAGTCTTAGTGGGATATGCCATTTAAAACTAGTATACAAGCCTGGCTACTGCAGTCTATTTCTCTTGTACATTCTATTATTCACAATCATTAATTTAAGCATGTTACAAAGTACATTCCTATGCATTTGCTTTAATATCTGTCTCTGGACCTGTTATCTATGAATTTGTCTAAACTACTTTAAAACCTGCTGATATAATTTTCACCTGCAAATTACTGTAGCAATAAATTCCAGAACTGTATTGCCTCATGTTTTAAGTACTTTTAAAATATTTATCTTCTACTAGCTTCAGTGACAGCCCCCTATGCTTATTACCATGGGATTTGACAAGTAACTGTTCTGTATCAACTTATCCACTAACTTCCTGGTCTTTCTAAATCTTGCTAATTGGCCTTCTCCTTTCCAAATTAGCATCCTAGCCTTTTCAAATTCTCCTTAAAATGTAGGTGTTCTGTTCCCTTATATGTTTGTTGCCCTTCTCTAGAACTTCTCTAACTCCACTGAGTCTTTCCTGATGGACAAAAATAGCTCTTAGTAAATGCTGATATAAATATTTACACACTTCCTAAAAAAATTAACATTTCCAAATAATATAAAATTAGTTCCTCGGGATTCATAGTTTGTTCAATCAAACAATTAAGTATCAATTTATTGGGATGAAGAGCTGATGACCACCTGCAAGCTGAAGGGAACTAGTCCTTCCTACAAATTACATATTCTTCTAAACACTAAACTTGAATCTGAAAATGTCTGAGGGCTCAGATGTGTAAGGGACTTGCTGAATCCAACAACTGGAGAGGCACAGCTGCAGCAGCCCCATGTCCCTGGGCTGAACCAGGAGCGAGGCTGAGAAAGGGCTCCTGGCAGGCACACCACAAACATTTGGACACGGCCAAAGTGCCCTTAGCAGCCACCTGTCTTCATGCACTCCGTTCCTCTTAACCCCTAATCTCTGTATGCAACTGCACCTGCCGTCCTAACCCACCCTGATACTGTTATTGCCCCATGTGTTCTTCATCTGCTAAACATTCCCAAATAAGCGTTACACCATCCCAAAATACTTTTCCCATGCATCCAATAACGTGTCTCATTTGTCTAAACCACTTTAAAACCTGCTGATATAATTGTCCTATGTAGGCAGTAACACCCTCCATTCAAAAGGTGCTCCAGAGAGCTGCTGGAGAGAATGTGGTTCAGCCCATGGGGCTGGAGGTGATGCCTTAAGAGGCCAACCTAGAAACAGAGACTGGACAGGAGTAAGGGAATAAAGGTGGATATTTATTTGAAAGGCCTTCAGAGGTACACCCTGGGCAGGCCAAAGGCTACACCCAAGATGGACGACGAGTCACGAGTTCTTCACACTTTTATAGGTTTGGTCCATTTGCATATCAGCATAAATTCTCCAATTAAACTTTAGCTAATGATGCAATTTCCCCTCAGCTTACCCCCCTTCTCAAGATGCTGGTTTACACATTTTGGTCCTAGTACAGGCTGGGTGTCCTTGGAGACAAAACCTGGAGAGGCTTTGTTATGTCTGTCTTAGCATGAGAGAACAGCAGCTCCCAGGCTACAGGATATTTCAGAATTACACTCTAGGAATACAGAATATGAAAAATATAAAAGCTAAACCCTAAGGCATCAGAGGCTCCCCAGAGACAGCTCCAGGAGGGAGGATGTTGGGGTCTTGTGTCTCTGGTTGGATTATTGGGTTGCCTCCTTCTGCTGTCATACCTCTCTACTCCTTTGTGTGTCTGGAGGAGCTTTTAATAGGCTGGTGGCTCTCCTGTGTGAATGGAGAAGTCTTTAATGGCTCCCTTGTGGTGGGCATGGGATTAGCCAGTGAAGGCCATTAGTTTGGTCCCTACCTGCCCTTGTTCCTCTGTGTGCCTTTATGTGTTTAGGCCAGCTTTTTATTCACATAGCCTAGCAAGAACCTTAAAGATTTTCTTACACCACAAAAATGTAAGATATTAGATGCCAGAATATATTATGGAATCTCAGAATCACTCACCACTTGTAATGACTTGGAAATTCTGGAGCCAGCACACCTCAAATTTCATGAACCTCACTCTATGCCAGTGATATTTCTGAACATTATAAGTAAATATATTGAAAAATCTTTGTAACTGAAAAAAGAGCATCTTATAATCCTATTTGTCAATAAATATTTTTTTCAATTAGGTTATAGTCAGAGCAAAACTTTGTTATGCACCTAAACAACACAACTTGCCCCTTCTAGCTACAATCCAGATAAATTTTCTAAATCAGACCTAAAGCATGTAAAATTTTTGCTGATAGTTCATCATATCCTATGCAAGTTCATTCAAACACAGAGGGGAAAGTGCCATAAATACAGGAATACAGTTGTTTTTTGTTTTATATTTTTTTAGTTCGTAATATAATATTTTCCCTATTTTTGCAGGCTTACTAGCATAAGACAAATATATTAAAGACACTTGAGGTGTCAGTTTTCCTATTATTCAAATTTTTGTGCCAATATTCATAGTGTATTTTATTTGTAGAAAGTGGAAAATATGTTGCAGTCTCCACCAAGATGATACTGCTAGGCTTCAATTATCTAACTCTCAAAAAGATCATTTCAGCTGGGAAAAAACCAGCCAAACTAACTAACAACCAAACCCCCAAACAAAAAAACCTTATATAATTTGAAGTAGTCTTGGTTTAGAGCAATGAGGACGTGAAATGAACAAGGACATTATAGTACCCTAATATTTTGCAGTATTTGTGATTTGCTTTTTCCCTCCTCATCACTTTGTTCTTCATCAGATTGAAATAAAGATGAATCTTAATAATTCAGTTCCTTAAACAGTTTATCCTATCATTTTTCAAAGTAATACTTTTGTCCCTGTGTTTATTACTGAGCTATCATTTAGCAGAATCTGTTTTACTGACACTTTTAGAATTTCAGACTTCACAGGCTTCTCCAACATGGTACTACAATTACAAAACCCATTAGAGAGAATATAATTGCTGTTAGTGCACAATGTTTGTAATATATATTAGGCATCAGATTACCAAAAGGCATACATATTTAATGAACTAACTCTGAATACAAGGTTACTAATGATTAATAGCCTGAAAGGACACAAAAAGCAATATGCATTTTCCCCAAGCCATTATGTGCTGCTAAACACGTCTCAGAAATTATGGGTGAGGAAGTAATCTGATGGGGCAGTGAAAGTCAAAGGAGAGAAACAAAGTGTTCCATGAAATTATATCTCAATGAAGATATTCTGTGCAGTATAATTTCAACACTAGATTACCATGAACCTTTATGAATAGCAATGTAATGCTTTTAGTTAAACTAATGATAATTGTCTGCATTGATCCTAAAGACACTTTCTTTACAGGCTTCCTGCAGCGTTTTAAGTGCAGAGCAGCAAAAACAGTTTGGGTGCTCAATGTGGAATACCCAAATGTCATAGGGTCTGACTGCAATCTGCTTATATTTTGAATGGGGAGAGTAGAAATCTGTTTTTATAGCACTTCTAAAAGCCATGTGTTAGAAAAGGATTAGACTTGATGACTGCTGTGAGAGATAGTTAAATCACATACGGCCTGTTACTTTCCTTACCTTTCCTGAACATACTTAAATAAGCTTGGGCAGTTTGTAACCAGTGCAAGTCCCACATTTGAAATCCTTGGATGCCAGTGCCTTTTGATCCTTACTGTTCTTTACTGCCATGATTGCAGGAGGTGGAGGGGGAAGTAAAACAGAAAAATAGAAGTGAGAACAAAATAGTTTGTTATGTTTCCTGGAAAATTTTATTGAAAGCAAGCACTATGTTGAACTAAACTAAATGTCAGGATGGATAGAATATTCAGTGGTATGTAACAGCAGGATAGGAAGACACACTTGGACTGTGTTTCATTTAAGTCCCTGTGACACTGGATGAGACTATGAGTTTCTGATGGTGCCATTTTACTGCCACTTACCCATTTGTGGTGTTATTGAGCTACCTTCAGAATGGAATGGCTGGGAAAGTGTATTAAATATGAATTACTAGAAAAACATTTTAAATACAGTGATATTTCATGTTTTTTTAGGTATGTGTACAGTTCCTGACTTGCAGTCACCCTGACAGGAGAAATTTATCACTTGCATATACTAGGTTATTTCACAAAACAAAAAAGATAGACATAAAAAATTATCTTGATAGTCCCGGAAAGTCCATTATGTAAAACCACTCATAGAATATACTAGCAAAAAGGGTCATTAAAGGAGTGGTATAAACAGTTTTAGAAAGCTAATCTCTCATCTAAGAAGAAACAGGTCTAATATACTTGATACAGAGCAAATATAAACAAAGAAGTCTGGCCTTCAGTCTCATGTGCTATAGGATAACCAAAGTGAGGTGCAACAAAGATTACAATGCAATTAATAACTCTGACTTGAGAAAACAGCAACTCTGACTGGTTGCCAAAGTTATATATTTGTTCTCCATGCACAGGAAGGAGTTCTGTCAGGTGATCTGTTAATCAAAGTGACAGGTCCTGCTTCCCTTCTCACTGACATTAATGTTGATGCATTTCTCTTCTGATATTTCATGTGTTTCTGCATGCCACAGATAAGAGTTTGCCTACAAATTCAGAGCTTTTTCTTGCATATCATCTGGGTGATAAGCATTTAGGCTTTCTTTTCAGAGGGAAAGCTGATTCTTGTTGATAGTATGTAAGATAAATGAGGCAAAAAAGTAAGCATTAGTGAAAGGTTCTTTGTTTTTAAGCAGACATTCCATTGACCATGTAGCGAAATATAAATAAATAGCAAAAAAGAAAATTCTTTCATTTAGCACCATGTCAATTTCAATGACAAAGGGATATTTAACATTTGTCTTTATATGCTATGGCCAGCAGTGGATGAATCACTGCCTTTCCAAGGCTTCTGTAACATTGCAAAATACAGCAATTACTAACTTTTGAGGTTTTTGAATTTTATCTTTCCTTACTTCTGGCTACACATGTATAACATACATAAACAAGTATGATTCAGGGATAAGGTGCAATGTTAAAAATTGAACTATTTAGTTTATTATAGCATGGAATACTGCATTTGTGGGAGAGCAGAAGGGTTATTAAACATTATATAGTTTCAGGTAAAACTATTGAAATAATGGATGCTTTACTTTTATATAAAACAGCACATTGTCCATGGTTTCACCCAGCCAGCAACCAAGCCCCACAAAGCTGTTTGGTCATTCCCCCACCAGCAGGATTGGGAAGAGAACTGGAAGAGTAAAGCTAGAAAAATCAGGCTGAGATAAAAGGATGAGCAAACCCCATACATACAAGCAAGGAAAACAAGGATTTAATTCACTGGTTCCCATGGGCAGGAAGATGTTCACCCATCTCCAGGAGAGCAGGGCCCCATCACACTTAACAGTTACTTGGGAAGACAAGAATCATCACTCCAAACATCCCCTCTTCCTCCTTCTTCCCCCCACTTTATAGACTGAGCATGATGTCATATGATCTGGAATATCCCTTTGGTCAGTAGGGGTCACCTGTCCTGGCTGTCTCCTCCCAACCTACCATGCCCCTTCAACCTCCTCACCAGTGTGGCAGTAGGAAAAGCAGAAAACACCTTGGCTCTGTGTAAGCCCTGCTTAACAGTAACAAAAAATATCTCTTTATTATCAACCCTGTGTTCAGCACAAATCTAAAACAGAGCCCGATACTAACTACTGTGAAGAAAATTAAAAGGTAGAAATCAGGTTTGATATTTCAATGTGTTACACAAGTAAGCATTAATTCAATCAAAAAAAGTAAATAATTTTTAAAAAATATATTAGAGTGCATGTTTCGGACTTAAAAAGCTAATTTAAACACTATATCATATGAGTTTTCTAGACCTGCAATCTACCAGCTAAATTATTCATACCCTTAAAAGAAGAGCTAGAAGAAAAGGTTTTTTTTCAATGGCTTGATTTTCCAGTGCTTTCTATTCTGATGTTTATATTAACTGGATATTTTATCCATCTCATTTGACATACAGTCGGCAGTAGGTAATTTCTAACCTATGTAAATTGTCTTAGCTGTCCTTTTTATGAAATCTGCTCTTGCATGTACAAAACGTTCCTACTTCTGCAATGATCATGTATGGATGATTAAATTTAGTGCTGTAATACCACATGTTGGCTAGGAGGTTTCTATTGCCAGACAATATTCAGTATGATACTGAATGGCAAGTGGTATGTGTAAGTTGGTTCCTGCCTCAGAAGGCACCTACAGGCATTTGGGATTCAGGACATTTCTTTTGGGGATAGTCCCTGTGGGCAGAAAGAGTGAGGAGACTTCTTCCTTAGTCATAGCTGAATCTGTCATTATAGACCAAGAAGTGTGGCAAGAAGTCTGGACGTAGGACGAGTGAAGTGACTTTTTAGGGAGAATTCATATACCTGGACTTCAGAATAATATGACAAAGCTGTGCAGACAGAATCCTAAGCTGAACTGGTGAGCCAGTGAGGAAACAGCAACAAGCCAGTAATTAAAGAAGGAAAAAAACCTTTAGGCAAAACATGTTCTCAGCATTGGTTTGTTTTCTGGCATCTCAGATTGCTATCCTTGATCAGTATCTTCAAAACTTGAAATAAATTCACTCACTCATTAGTATTTTACTACTAATACATACCTGTAGAATTTATATTTTCCAAAAAATTTTAAATGGATTTTGCATCTATCACATATGTACAGGTTGTATTTAATTGACAGTTCAACTGTTCACATATATTGAATGAAATATACTATGCCTTTTATGCCTTGATGACAAATGCCCCTAAGACTATATCCTCTGCAAAATTATTTTTGGAAATTATTCATATACTCAAACTAAAAAAGTACAAGATTCTAGCTGTGTGTATCTTTTCTTTCTTCTTGCATGCCCATGCAGCCCCTTCATTGCTGTTAAGATTGACAACAGCAGCATCAGTCATGACGGTGTCTTTTTGATGTGGGCTAGTGTCCAATAAGCACACAAAGGAGACCCTCAGCTTATTTCACACAGGTCACTAAGCCATAAGTTACCAACAAGTTTTGGTTGCTGTTGACCTTGGCTAAATTTGAAATAATGACCCAGAGGTGAACGGGCCCATATCCCATTACCACCACTCGAAGTCACTCAGAACTTCATGACAATAACATCTTTGAAGACCTTTTAATTTGCTTGAGCATGAGTTTCCCCTCTTAAACCTGTGGTGAATGGCTCTAATCAAATTATGTTTGCTCAGGCTATTACTTCAATAATATCTTAAAATCCTCTGGAACTTTTCCCAATGTTTTCTATTGCTCTCTTCCTCACCCAGCAGCCAGTGTGAGAGTTATATTTGATAGCTATTTTTGTGACCCTTTCAGTATTTGATTTCCTGTTACTGGTTTATGAGAATCAACCCTGCAATCAGATAATGTACTAAAATACCAGTCAATTACTAGCTTTTATTTAATTGTAATCTGTCTACTGTCTAAAACTCTGTTAAGGGCCCAAAATTAGACATCAAAAGAAGGGAAATACAGAACAAAACACTTTTCAGAGGTTTAATTGAATAGGTAGCAACTGATTTTAGTCTTCACTAATATATATTTAATTAACTATTTTTTAACTGAAGTGTAATTTCATTATATTGCTTATTTCTTATCCATGGTAACTTACAAAAGCTGTTTCTGTTGCTGTAATGATAGATAAGAGAGCTTTTGGTTCCTGCCACTTCCAATTGCACTTATTCTCTACACAGCTTATAAAATGTCCATGAAATAATATTTTACATAAAAAATATACCCACCTCCAACAAAGAAAATCGTAGGATTTCAGAGAAACACTGAAAAATTGATTAGTATCCAAGAGACCACAACTGGTAAAAGGAATCTCTTACCATTACAGAGTATACCACAAGGTGTAGCTGTATCTACTGAACTTACTCAATGGATGTGTAATGACAAAGTCCCCATTAAAGCCTGATGTAGTTTCATGGTTTACACAACACTGATTGTTGGCTATTTGCAGTATTAAAAAACACTTAAACATGGACTGATCCTCTGATTTGCCACGGGGTTATTCACAGTTTAGGTATGCTTCAACTCTAGTCTCCTATGCAGAAATTCTATATTGAACAGGAGAAAACTTATTTTCTGAAGCTTTCATGAATGCTAGATATTCTATGTCTCCAGTTCCCTGTATGTTTCTGTGTTAAAAATACTATGTTAAGCATTAATTCAGTGAGATTTTCTCTAGAAAATATCATTTTGATCCCCAATGAAAACAAAAGCTCATTTCAGATAAGTATGGGTATTGGTCTTCAAACAAAGCTGTCTTCAAGAAAGAAATAGGCCTCACCATTTGTGTGTCAATCAACTTGGCCTGTGTGGGGGACTGGAAAAAGTTGAAAGATCTTTACATAAAGTTCTCTGCCAATTCTCTCAGCATTTTTATTAATACTGAAATTGAAGCAGTACCAGCTTAGGAGTATATGATGTTTAAATTACATGGGAAAAACATTATTAATTCCAGTGGGTTTCATTTGCTTTTTCTAAAGTTGCATACTAATATTTTCATTCACTGTTATTTTTGAATGGCTAGGCAGAAAAGACAAATTCTTTTGAGAATGACAGTTGCTTACCCAGCCTGGATTCACTGATGAGTCCTTCCAAATTTTAGAAGGTTCAAGGAAGGAACCTCACGAAGTTCAAATCATACATCCAGATTTTTCTCTTATCTTGATTCTGACAAGGCAAGTAAAGTTATAAAAGCTACCTTTGCCAACCTTTATAAGGCTTCTATTACATTTAAAAGCTTCTGCCTTTGGCATCGAGCCTGACCGAACTTTTCTTATCAATTTATCTTTAACTTAAACCTGACACAGACATGAAATGAATCTGGCATGTCAACTCATTGATCTGCATCTAGAGATACACTGCAGGTGCACATCATTAGAAAATAAATACTGCCACTGAAACAATCTGAGTTTATGTAACTCAAGGGACAGTAAAATATTCCCATCAACGTTTAGCATTTTCTTTTCCTTCCCATATTTTATACTCTTCTTTTAACTACTGTATTTATGTCAATGATTTTCAAAATTTTTTCCTGTGTTTCAGTTGCTGTGAAGCTTCATTGTTGGTTGAAATTTGACTCTAACTAAGCCTTCTGTTATAAATTAATTGCTAATATATGGCATTGACTTTAGAAAAAATCCAGCATTTCAACTACATAATTTTACTAACCAGTTCCTGGAAGCTGTAACATACTGATTGACTGTACTTTTCTTTTTAGCAGTGACAAATCTAGTTTTATAACTGTTGAAATCTAAGCTACATTTTTTTAACAATAATAATATCTTCTGACTGAGTAAGGTGAGATTTTGGATTTGACAGTTTTTTATTGAGAAGAGCTCTATTTCCTGTTTTGTTTTGGTTTTTTTGCAATGAGAGAGTGTTTATAAAAGACTACATTCCTGGCAGCAACAAAGTAGAAGGTGCGTGTGGTATTGGCTGCTTGTAGCTGTGGAGAAATTTCAAAAGTGAAGAAAATACAAACAGCGAATACAGAATATAGCCTATGGAAACAGTGGGAGTTAGGATTGTCTGTTAGTTTGGGCTGTTTCTTCAATACCTGGATGGGTTTCTGCAGGGCTGAAAAATGATGGATTTCCCAATTCTTTGCCTGACAGGTTTCTTTTATGCTGAGCATGTTCTTCAGTATCATCAGGTAAAACTCAAAGGAGTGAAGGGGAAGTCTTCATAACTGCAATACAAATGTCAGAAGTCTCAGAAGTCTGAGCGTTCAAAATCTGACAAATGCCAAAAATAAAGGCATAAAATCAATACTAATTTTTTGGTGGTCTATACATTCTAATAGTACTGTTCTTAAATAAGTATCCCATGTTCGGAAACCAGTGCCTTCCAAAGGTGCAGCTCAATCAGATAAATCATCTCTTTAACATTTGGCGTTAGGTAAGGAAAAAAAAACATATTCTCTGACCATGGTGATGTGAATCAATACAAATGTTATTTTAGCTATGCAAAAATCTTTGGATAAAAATATAATTCAGTGCATGTTTATTTGATTTCCTTACAAAATCAGTATCTTCAGTGGTGATACTGATCTATCCAATCAAGTTTTCCTTGAATATTTGCATATTTTTTCTACTATAAATAGTTTGAACATCTGCAGCAGTAATTTATAAACCTCATTTATATTATTTATAGTACTTTTTAATTAGTTTAACACTAGTTCTTTAAAAAAAGAATCCACTGAGATGCACTGGAGAATTTTGGAAGTAAGCAAGTGGTACCAAAAATATTTGCTTGACCAAAAGGAGAAACCACAAAGTAGTAAGGAAAGCATGAAAAAAATAATGGACTATAGACTAGCTCAATAGACATAATAAAGTACTAAACATATTTTTTTAATCATGAAAATGTAACTGTGTTTCTTTATAATACTGAAATTAGAACTTGAGGTTTGATTATTTTCCCTGCATTTTTTCCCTTTTAGTTTTAAATTTTGATATAATACGAAGGAATCTCTTTATCAGTGAGAGTCCTAATTTTACTTGTCTTTTGCCAATGGCTCTCTGAAAAACACTATATCTGAATCTCTGTTTCTTTAATGAGTTGTTTCTTAAGTGAAAAGGACAGTGAAAATATCTCAACGTTACTTAAAAGCTTTTAAGATAAAATAAAATTATGATGAAAAAGCCTGGGGTTTTTTTTTCCTCACTGTATGAGTTAAAATTAAATATGACTAGATACGACTTTAACAAAATCATTGGGATCACTTCTATATCAAAAAAACCCAAAAAAACAAAAAAAAAACAAACAACAAAAAAAAAACCCACATGAGAATTAAGTCAGAGTTTCTATATCTTCCTTGTAATTGATCACACATTGCAGGGTAAAATATGTAAGTCTATTCCTACCTGTCTAAACTAGGTACATTTATTCCACTCAAATGATTTGAAAAATACATGCTTCTGTATTATTTTAAATATTAAAATGTTTTCAATTTACTTGTCAAGATTGAACAAATCAAGAGATTTCGGAAAATAGTTCAATAAGAATATACAGAATAAATCTTAAGGTAACCTATTATTCTCATACTGAGCATAAAATTAAATAAAATTAAAGCATATTATATTCTCCAATTTGGTGACTGTAGAGAGCTTTAGCATTTTTATGTGTTTCATAATGAGTAAGTAGCTAAGGCAAGGTTAGTATAAACTAGTAAAACAAGCTCTGCACTGTGGCCTGTCAAGCTATTCAGGAGCTGAATTTAGTAGATCTTGATAGGCTGCTTCTCCACCCATTCGTATTTGAGTATTAATATTGCTGGTTCATTCCTCAGCCCACCTTTTTTCTAAACTCACAGGAGAAAAGACAGTTTTCTTGTCATGTCTACAAAACTAACAGGAGTCATATTTTGAAGGCATTTTTTTTCTAATCCGTATTGTGAGCTATCATATGACAGATAAAGAGAGTGTACACAGAAAAAAAAGAATTTCCTTTCATAATCAGAATAGAATTTTAAAATTCCATAGAGATGTATGTTTAAGTTTGATAAAATGTACTGGATAGCTTAAAACATTGCTAAGAGAAAGCTACTGGAGAAAGTTTTTGTCTCAGATATGCAAGAATTACTACCAGGAAAAACAGCCTGGGTGTGGCAACAGTGTCTTCTGCTCTGCTTTTTCACAGCCTTGGAATAACATCTTCATAAATGGAAAAAATCAAAGAATACCACCACCTGTACTGTGGAAAACGTAAAGGATGATTGGGAAAAACATGGCTTTTCGCTAAAGAAAGTAAAAAAAAAAAAAACAAAACAAAACAAAAAAACAATGCCTCTGTAATCTACTAGATGCATTGTCTGGTAGAAAAAAATTCCATTTCACAAAAAAATTCCGTGTTTATAAATATATTTTGAAAGGATCTGTTTTGAAAAAAAGTCTATTTTTCAAGGGAATAGGAGCAGGAAAAGATGGGAAAAGGACTGGAAAAAAAAAAAGGCAATATGTGTTTGGGAAGTGTTTTGGCTCCCAAATAGCATATTCAATCAAAAAGCATCTGACAACCTCCACATTGGAATCTTCTGCTTGTCAGCGAGAATACTGTGAAAAAGAGAACAGTTAATATAATCAATTCAGACTTTCAGAAAGTCCCTCCTGATGTTCAGTTAAGGAAGCCTGGTGCTATCATTTTGTTCCAGGAGCAAAGCCTAGCAAGGATCACAAACTCTGTCTAAGTAAAAGCTTAGAAATGAAAGACATGGAGACTCAGAATCCAATAAATATCTTTAGTTGTTTGTTTAGGTTTTTTAATTTTTTTTTCCTTTTTCTGAATAAGGAACGTAATGAATTTCATAGAATCATAGAATGGCTTGGGTTTGAAGGGATCACAAAGATAATCTAGTTCCAAGCCCCCTGGGCAAGGGCAGGGACACTTTTTACTAGACCAGGTCACTCAGAACCCCATCCAACCTTGCCCTGAAGGTGCCCCTTGCACTTCCAGGCATGAGGCATTCGCAAACTGCTCTGGGAAGCATGTTCCAGTACCTCACCACCCTCACAGTGAAGAATTTACCTAATATTTAGGAAATCAGGAATTTTCTAAACCTACCTTTTTCCAGTTTCAAGCCATTCCACTTGTCCTCTCACTACATATCTTGTAAATAGTCTTTCTCCATCTTTCTTGTAGGCTCCCTGCAGGTACTATAAGGCTGAAATTAGGTCACATCAAAACCTTCTCTTTTCCAGTTTAAACAAACCCAATTCTCCCAGCCTTTTCTCATAGGAGAGAGGTCCCACTTCTCTAATCATCTTGGTGAGCCTCCTCTGGACTCACTCCAATAGGTCAATCTTGTGCTGGGGAGTCCAGAACTGTACACAGTACTCAAGGTGGGATCTCATAAGAGCAGAACATAGGGGCAGAATCCCTCCCCTCGACCTGCTGGCCAAGCTCGTTATGATGCAGCCCAGAAAACAATTGTCTTTCTGGGCTCCCAGCACATATTAACAGGTCATATTCAGCCTCTGATGCAGCAGCATCCCCAAGTCCTTCTCAGCAGGGCTGCTCTCAATCAATTTATATCCCAGCCTGTACTGATAATGGGGATTGCCCCAACCCAGGTGCAGCACCTTGCACTTGGTCTTGTTAAGCTTCATGAGATTCCCATGGGCCCACTTCTTGAGCTTGTCCAGGTCATCTGGATGGCATCCTATCCTTCAGGTGTGTCAACTACACCACTCAGCTTGGTGTCATCAGTAAATTTGCTGATGGTACACTACATCCCTCCTTCTGTGTCATTAGTGAAGATATTAAATAACATTGGTTCCAATACAGACCTTGGGTGACATCACTTTTCATTAATGTGCATCAGGACCCTGAGCTGGTGACCACTACCCTCTGGACATGACCTTCCAACCAATTTCTTATCCATCTAACAGTCCACCCATCAAATCTGTCTCTTTCCAATTTATAGGGAAGGATATTGTGGGAGAAAGTGCCAAAGACTTTGCAGAAATTCAGATAAATGAGATCTGTAGCCCTTCTCTTGTCCACTGATGTAATCACTCCATTGTAGAATGCTTTTTCATAGGAAACGAAGATTGAATTTTAAATGAAAGAATTAATGCAATGATTAATATACACACTCAGTTGATAATTTCCTTGTATCATGTTTCATATTTGTGTTTATAGTTGTCTATTACTAGCTTATAATTTAATGTATAAAGTCAATATTACGATATTTGGAAAGGTTAACATATGGGGGAAACAAATAGTTTACAGATAACATAATTTTTATTTACATCACTCAAAATCAGACAAGAATTAGTAGGACACTGAGAGGATGTAGACAAAGTAAGTAAGAGAATAACACAACAACAGAAGATGTTTAATACTGACAGTGTGAGTCAACCACACACTTTATCCTACACTTTGGTCTATTTGAGAGCTGGAACTGACAGAATGAGTATTTTGTCAAAATGTATTAGCACAAATGAAGACTGATGTAGAGAAAAAAAAAAGGAAGGTATCAGTATGATTAATTTCTATAAAGTTATAATGATTCCTCAGTTGAAATACTAGATTTCATTTAAGCCAGCCAGTTCAAACATATTAGAATTTTGGTTTTATCTGCATATCTTTTTTAAGAAAATGATTAGGGCAAGAGAAAAGTTAGTGTGAAAACAGTTGTCTTATTTACGCAAGAGCACAACAATAAAGAGTACCTTAAGGAGGCATATCAAATAATGGATGGCATAAGTTACTATAAGGCAATCCACAACTTCTCTCTCCCTGTTTAACTATAATGTAAGATTATACAGACATAAATTGAACTGCGAAGTAAAAAAATTAAACATCTCGCCGAATATTATATCCTCTTAATTAACTTGTATTAATTATTACTACAACTTACTAGAGGCTATGAAACTAAAAAGAAGTAAAATTAATATTCATATGATTAGTTTAAACATCTATAGCTATATTAGACAGGCTTACATATTCATACATGGATCCCTTTGTGCTCTAAGGAATAAATGAATGCAAAGTATATGGAGCAGAAGCAGTTTTCTATATGGTGATTGGGTTGGACTCGATGATCCTGGAGGTCTCTTCCAACCTGGTGATTCCGCGATTCTGTGATTCTGTGATTGTATTCACACCATTCTAACCAACATATGGTCCTGGTCCTGGTCACACTGAAGGCAGGAAATACAATTTATATATATATATAGCCTCCTAGATATATACATATATATATATATATATAGGACAGTCAGACAGTCAGGGGTAAATGGTAATGGATTGATAATATCTTTGCTAATTGAACAGAAATACATCTGCTTACACGTCTACAGTATAGACAGCATGAGCTGGTTACATAAAGCTCCTTTTACAAGTGCTCTAGTGGCATTATACATACTTTCCTAAGACACTTCAAACAGGCTCAATGAAGCTGTTGAGATCCTTATGTCCAGGTTCTGAGGAGATTGACAGGTGCAGTTGCTAAGCTTCTCTCCATTGTATTTGAAAAGTCATGGCAGTCAAGTGAAATCCCCAATTACTGGGGAAAAATGAAACAGCACACTCTTTTTTAAAAAGGGTAAAAAGGAAGATCCTGGAAACTACTGACTAGTTAGCCTCACATTAGTGCTCAGTAAGATTATGGAACAGAACTTCCTGGAAGATACACCCAGGCACGTGGATGACACGGAGGTGATTTGAGACAGCCAACATATCTCCACCAAGGGCAAATTGTTCCTGACTGATTGGGTAGCCTTCTATGATGGACTGACTGCATCGGTGGATAAGGAAAGAACAACTGTGCTCTTGTATTTTGACTGTTGCAAGGCTTTTGACATAATATCCTTTTTTTCTAATTTGAAAAGATACAGATTTTACAGATGGACTGTTTGATGTATTAGAAGTTGGTTGCAGGGGTGTGTCCAAAGAATGAAAGTCCACAGCTCAATGTCCAAATGGAATCACTAAAATCTGCTGTCCCTCAGCAGTCCCCGTTGGGACTGATATTGCTCAATACCTTTATTATTGACACAGAGTCTGCATCCGCAGCAAGTTCACAAATGCCACACAACTGAGTGGTGCAGCAGGAAGGGATGCCATCCAGAGGGATCCTAACAGGTTGAAGGAGGTGATTCTCCTCTTCTACTCCACTCTTTTGAGACCCCACCTGGAATACAGCATCCAGCTCTGGGATCCCCAGCACAAGAAAAACATGGATCTGTTGAACCGCACCAAAGGACGGCACAAAAATTATCAGAGGACTGAAACGCTTTTACCATGAAATAAAGTTGTGAGTTGGGGTTGTCCATCTTGTAGATGTGCTCTGAGGAGGCCTTATTGTGGCCTTTCAATACTTAAAGGGGACTTATGAGAAGGAGAGATGTATTTCTCCAGTGCCTGTATTATAAAACAAAGAGCAATGGTTTTAAACTGAATGCTGTAGATTTAGATTAGATCTAGTGAGGCACTGGAACAGGTTACCCAGAGGAGCTGATTATGCCCCTTCACAGGAAGTGTTCAAGGTCAGGCTGGATGGGGCTTTGAGCAACCTGGTCTTGTGAAAATGTCCCTGGCCATGGTAGGGAGGTTGGACTTGGTAAGACTTAGAGGCTCTTTCAAACCCAAAATATTCTATGATTCTATGTGATCAAGCAAATAAAAAAAAAAAACCTCATAGAATAGCATAGTGCTTGTTTGATGTTATATTGTGATAAGGAGACGAGAAATACTTAAGTAGCCAAAGACCAAAATACTACAAATGTAAAACAGGAGAGCTCTGTTAAAATCTTCTTTTTATTACTTGTGTTCATTTTTCTAAGAGGAGATTTTAAAGAATTTTGCATAAACAAAATGAGCTATTTGAGTTCTTATCCTTCCCAGTACTTGCCTGATCCTATTCTAAGATTTTTTTCCTGTGCTGGGATAAAATAATTTCCACTATATCTGTATTTGTATAATGTTGAATCTATGCATGAACTGTCATTTCCTCGTGTTACCACATAGAATAGATTTGACCATTTTCAGACTGGGAACAAGTTTACAGAGAGATTTGTTGTGTGAATTTTTATTTTTCAGTTTCAGAAATCACCTCTTTGTCATTTTCTTGGCAAGTTAATTGAAAGTTGATAACATGACAAGTACTAAAAACATCTTTTTGTTCTACCATAGAAGAATGGATTATATTTTGTATCTGACTCTTTTAAATTATACTTTTTCTTTTTTTTTTTAAAAATATGGTTATTTATTGAAATTCAGGTAATATTTTAAGGCATAATGCATAATTCAGTACATATTTTTTTACATTTGCTTTAATCACCATATGTCAGCTCTTAAGTTTGAGAGCAAAAATAATCACCGTACATGAATTCAGCTGTGAAGAGCAATATTTTTTTACCTAAGCTGCTGTTTATATATTTTGGTATATATTTGCCTCAGCATTCAACAGTACATTGAATAGGATTCACATATTTTTTAGAATATTTTGCAAAAAATCAAAAAGGCTAGACAACTTTTGCAATAAATTTTCCACATAATTGTAATTTTTTCACTTGATTTCTATAGTGGTTTCTACTTTAGGGTTTAAGTTCATCAAGCATTTTTTTCAGGCTCAGATGTAGTTGGATCAGTGCTCAACAAAGGAATATATTTGCTATAATGTCAAACTACTTCATTTCCATGACTCGTAACATTATTCTTTTCTATCATTAACAGATTTTTAGTTTAAAAATAGCTTCTTACAAGTCAAGCCTTGCTGAATAACAAAGTAGGAAGAGCAGCTGGACTGAGGAAGGAAGATTTGTAGAAACAGCTCGTTGATTAAAAATGGAACAAGAAATTATCCTCTTAATATACACTCACAACAAAAGTCTTTTTTTAATGCAGTCGTGTTATTCTGATTGTTCTTTATTTTCTTTTCCCAGACATTTCTTAAACAGGCAATTATTACAGAAGCCTTTATCCAGGAGCTTCTGTCTTGAGCAGTATGTGTTTATGAGTGAAAAGCAGGTGCTCTCCTTTTTGCTCATCACCATTTGGACTGCTTTCAACTGATAATGCCTTTAAAAAATGTGAAGAACACCTGCCATCTTTATATCAGAACTGGTATAACTAGTCATATTTTTAGTTTTATTGCCAAGAATATCTTGTTTCTTGAAAGCTTCTATTGGACTCTCCTACCACTGATGTCAATCTGGATCAGTCCAGCTGTACAGTCAGCATTTCTTGGCAGTACTTTGTGAGAAGCTGGCTACACATGCTCTTTGTCTTTGAAACACTTAAACTACAACTTAGGAAAGAACTCATTTTGCTTTTCTTCCCTTTACCAGAGTTTTTCTGTATTTAATGTAATTCTTACTAGTTGGGTCTCATGTGATTTTTACTTATTACCTACAGTGAAAAGAACAGTATGATCTGTGTTTATCTTGCTGAAGGGTTTATCCTGAGATATGGATTGAATTCCTGTTCTGGTATTTTTAGGTGGAATTCGCAATTCAGCTGTGTACCGTGAACATTTAAATTTTGACTTCTGTGTGTAAGTGGAGTCCCTGGATTCCTGTTACTGTTCATGTAGACTGAGGCTCAATTTAGTTGCATGTATTTCTATATGCATCTGGAGTCACCTGAGGAGTCTCAGGATACTTAAGTTCATGGTTCTCAGAGATATAACTCAGTACCACAGGGAGATTTATACCACAGTAGAATTTGGGAATGGGGAGGGGACCATGCTGTGAATTAAACATCTATGTGTCTACTACTCGAAGTTTAAACTTCCATTCCGGTTTGATTGAGTTGCTTCACAGTAGTGTCTATTGACATCTCAGAGGCTCTAGAATATCTTCTCTCACATCCTGATTCCAGTATAAGTCTGCTGTCCTGAGAGATCTACCAGTCCCTCATACATATCTCTGATAAAGTCAAGCATCTTATACAATATGAGAAATGCTGGCGTGATCAGCTCAATGAGATCTTTGTCTATGATTTACAAAGGAATTATTTATTTTTATAATAATATATGCAATTAAATATTTTCCTTTTATTCTAAAGAATATCAGTAATCCTTTGCTTACTCCCTGGAATGTTAGAATGGGATTGAAGATAGAGTAATTAATACAAAATCTCCCTCTCTTGCAAAATTAAGTATTTCCATGCTGGATCATATTTTATAGAACTATAGAATGAATTTCCCCAAGTATATCATGCAATGGGAATTGGTTATTATGGTAACTATATTTTAGAAGTAGATGTAACTGTTATAAAAAATTATTAAATACTTGAAAAAGCAAAACCAACTCTCCTTTTCTTCATCTGTGTATCAATGAAACTTATGCAAAGTGGGGGTATATTTCTTTGAAAATTATAATTTGTTTTCTTAGCATTAACATCCAAATCAGATTTTTAGACTCTTTAAAAATCGAATTATAATTCAAAGGATTTTGAGACATATTCCATTATTTGGTGTATACAACATACATGGAGATTTTGACAATCCAGTTTAAGACAGTAGGTTACAACCTATTTATTTAGGTATTTTACAATACCTACCTGTTGAATAAATCATATGGGCAAAATCTATGACTTTCTTGATACATTTCTTAAAATGAAACCTTTAAAACTTAGAGTTGCCCAGAGCCACACATTGGTTTTCAATGATCAGCACAATTTCCTCTTCAGCTCATAAAAGTTTTTAAAAGTATTTCAATAGGAAACTTACTAACATCATGGAATATATAAAATAAATGTCATAGGTGCTCCTTTTCTTATTTCATTTTCCAGAAACCTCAGAATTCTAAAGCACACTGATGAGGAAGAAATGCAATGATGTGTGAATTAAATTTGTTGAAAAGGCTTAGCAAAGTCCATGTACAGTAAAATTGATTGCCAAATTAAGGTTAGTGAGATTTGGATCCATCAAAATTTCAATCAGATTTCAAAAAGATTTCTCCAGCTGGATCCTGCTCTCACACAGTTTTGTTCCCCAAGAATTGACTCTTTCGCATGACCTCCCAAATGCCTGACCCCCAAAATGCCTCTGTCTGCCTCGTATTTGAGCTCTTGATTTTTCTCCAGGGTTAAACAGCTCAGTTTAATTTAGTAAAGCGCTGGTCAATATAAATCAGCTGTGCTACCACAGCCTTACTACTCATCTACTTCCTCTTACCACCACCTATGACCATGTGGCGCTGAGCCTGGTGTTTGTGCTTTAATCTACCCCATGTCCCCCAAACTTGTACCTGTTACCCAGGATCGTGCAAAAAGGTAAGCATCAGCAAAGAACAAGGCATAGATGCCTTTCAGGAATCAAAACAGGGGGTCACAGAAGTGCTGTGGTTCGTGGTTGTGTTGCAAGATTGCTGTATATCTATCCCACTGATTGCAAGATGAAACTGCCATCCACATTAGGAACACATGTGGCATAGCATGACCAATAAAGTGTGTTTTCTCTGATTAACAGACGTTCTAGAGATGATCATTCTGTTGGCTAACTAGTACAAAGCAAGTGTTCTGCTACTCACAGTCTAATGCCTGAAACAGAAAACATGAATGTATGTGCGTACCAATGTTACTAATATCACTGCATATCTTTTCTTTTTTTGTATCAGGTTTAATAGAAGTAATAGGAAATCTTAGTGGTTTTGCATCAATATCCACAATTCAAATAAGATTTTAAAAATAACTGCCTTTTTCAGGTTAACTGGGTATTTAAAGTAATGGCATTGTGAGTTGAAAATGCCCCCATTAACACGTTTTATAGCTCTTGCAAGGATTATATAGTCAATGCTTAAACCATGACATTCTTGAATAAACCTTATGTGGCTGGACTCCGTTTAACACCTGGAAATCCTGTGAGTCATGCTGCATGATCAATTTCAAGTACACCTAAAATAAAAGCATCCCACTGACAGTTTCGCATATCAGTTGCATCATTGGCAATTAGAAATTTTTCTCAAAGTAACAGTGGGGGCTATGGGGACTAACAAAAGCTAAGAGCTACCAGTCAAAAGGGGTTTTTTTCAAACAAGAATAGTACATTAGATACTTGGTACATTAGATACTTGAAACAAGATATTCATATACACTTTCATTTTATTTGCTCTTTTTTAAAGAATATCAATAATGCAGTAAATATGACAAAATATGGATGTCATTTTTAAATGGTGAATAAACTTTGGAGAAACACATCATTCTGTTTATCTTAAAATATTAGGTTTTTTACAGCATACCCAAATAACTTGAAGTTTTGTGATCTTTCAAGTTTTTTTGGTGCATAATTACTAAGCTGATGTGACAGGTGCTGATATTTTTAGCATAAAAAATAAGTATAGATTTTAAAAGTTCAAGTGAAGAGAAGGATTTTAAAAATTCCAAAAGAAGACTACATTGGACTGAAACTAAATGCTTAAAAAATTCCCCAGACAAATGAACCGGCAGACACAGACAAAAATTTAAAAAAACCAACCAAACAAAACAAATCAAAAAATAAAAAGCAAACAAACAAAAAAACCCAAACCCACAACAACAACAAAACAACAACAAAAAAAACCAAACAAAACAAAACAAACAACAGAGAAAAGCAAGCACAAACAAAATAGTAACCAAACATAGAAAACCAGCTGTGGTGATTTAAGAAATTACTGAAGAGTTTTAAAATTACTAATTATTTTGTAAGGCTCATAGCGTATTTTTGTCTTAGCTTTTTCTTTAAGATGGTTTCACTTGGGAACAGAGAGGTAAATGGACAAGACAAAATATTCCAACAATATTTTTTTATCAAAGTCAGTGCATAATAAATACTTTCAAAATACTTTATTTTTATGTAAGATATTGTCGTGGCTTAGCACAGCTTGGTTTTTAGTTAAGGAGAAATCCATCAGCCACGGAAGTGATTCTTTTGCGAGGGGCTGCTGACAGCTTCCTCCAGACCCAACAAAACCAATCAGCTGGCTAGTTTGGATACTGACAACCCTGTTAAGCCACTTAAGAAGGCTGAACACGCCTCTGTGAATACCACATTTAAGAACGAACAAACCCCGGGAAAGCTCTCTTGCTTCCAGCTTTTGGACAGATAACTGGGTGGCCTGAGCAGCTGGAAAACCCCCCCAGCTGAGGCCAGGACCGTGTGGCCAAAATTCATCTGAGGCCGCTGCCTGGCAGAGATCACGTGACCAACAGCGAGAGGTGAATTTCTGATACAAGGCCCAGGTGAGATTAGTTCTTTCAGCGCTGTAAGATTCCCCAGAACAGATGAAACCTACAGACATCAATCCTCTCCCGAGTCAGAAGAAAGGGAAATATGAAGGCATGTGAAGAAAACACCATAGAGACACCAAAGTCAGTGAAGAAGGAAGAGCTGAAGCCCAGAGAGAAGAGAAAGAGGAGATGCTTCAAACCTAAGAGCTGTAATTGTTCTGTAAGGCTATGGTGATGGACTATGATACGTCAGAATATCCCCTATAATTCACGAAAAGCATGGGGGGATGGAGCATTCAAACAACCATGCAAAGGCACCTGTGCTGAAATAAGTAAATGTTGAAATAGCTGTGATCTAATGAGAAGAAGAAGAAGAAATCTGTTCTCACAGATGAAGATAATCTCAGACAGGTGAAGAGAACCTTTGCTTCTGAACAGCTCATCCTTAAAATGGTACCCCATTAGCTAAAGATCGAACCCTCAAAAACAGTTGTGGGGAAAGCTGTAAGACGAGGGAAGGGACTCTCACACTGCGGACAGATTTCCATTCCTGGGCGGCTGATTTCGCTGTGACACTGAAACCACGAGACAACTATTTCTTGTGGAGAACTCTCCATGGCATGGCAAGAGAGACTCCTCTCCCTAAGTGAACTAAGGAAAGATTATTATAGAGGTGGTAAACTGACTGAAAATCCCAAGTTTTGTCTCTTTACGTTGTCAGTGGGAAAAGAAAGAAGAAGTGGAGAGAGAAGTGTTCTGAAGGTTTATTCTGATTCTTATCTTCCTTTTAGTTCTCTTAATAAAGCTTTCTTTATATTCTTTAAAGTTTTGAGCTTGCTTTGCTTTTCTCCTAATCCTTTATCTCACAGAGGAAGATAGGTGTGAACTAAACCACTACATTGTTTTGTTGCATTTCATAGATTAAAACTACTTTTCTTTCTGAAAAATTTGCTAGCAATTTCATTAATAAGACATAAGTTATCAATCAGTTTTCAAGTGACAGATGAATTAGGAAACAACTATTTACAGGATGCACTTTGGGAAATAATTAGATCAAATTCTTATCACTAGTACTGAGATATAAATTTAGATCTAATCTAAGTTTTTAAGAACTTTAACTAAGATTTTAAGAATTTAACTAGGATTTTAAGAATTTAGCAAGGATTTAATCCCACTTTACCCAAGTGTAATTGAGAACAACATTCAGCTTACTGTTTTTCTGAAAAAAATGTCTCCCTTGGGGTAGCTTCTCCTTTCTCAATATTGAAACAAATCAAAGCCAGGAGAGTTGTATGTACTTGCCTGAAAGGAAAATGCTTAGCTAATGCTATCAGCACTCAGCTTGAAGCTGCTTCCAGAATCAGACATAAACGTAGCCAATATTCTAGCAATGGCCAGAGGATAAAAACTTCCAGTTACAAGAGCAGAAAATGCCTTAAGGACCTATGCTTCACTTTCTTCCAGCCACATAAAATCCCACCTCAGAGACGGAAGGTAGATGGCTAAATGATGACAGGGATTGAGCTTGCTCATATTACCCAGATATTCCAAATTTCATATCAGTCTGTATGAGCTGTAGTTTCACACATTTTTATTGGAAGCTATTACAGCTGCTGCTTTAGTTGCTCAGAAATGGGTGATTTGGGTGATGCAAGACACTCTGTAAGTCACTACCTATAAGTGAATTGCATATCTTTAGCCAAAGGATATACAGTTATATACACTCATGTACTCTATTAACAATCAAGAAAAATACAGAGCAACAATATAAATATGCAACAATTTGAGTTCCTTTGATGCCAAGCGAATCAGTACGAGTGTCTACACAACTGCATCTCTAAAACAATTCGTCACAATTACCATTTTCTGACTTAAAAAAATGAAATCCTTAATATGACACAGAAAAGGGTTTTACAAGGGAGTTGCGAGACAGATTTGGCATGAGAAAGATGTAGGCATAGAATCATGAGCAGCATTTAAGAATATGAAAACTGGACATCGAGCAATATAGAGACCAGTTAGACAAAAAAAAACCTTTCCAAGATAGAAAAAAATTACAGAAAACAGACCGAATAGCCAAAAGTTGTTCCACCTTTATTTCAACAAAAACATGCAAAATGTTGTTTTCTCTGGGAAACAAACAATTTTAATTAGCAAAGTAGAATTTGTACCATGGAAAAAATTCTTTTTGGATTGATGGGAAAGTATTGTCTTCATGCTTGTGATTGCCCATTTTCTTTTATTGAAATTGATGTGGTTATTATTAGTTCAACTTACCATAATCAGATAATTGCTTTGTAAATTCTGCATGTTTTCTCTCACTCATTGCTCATTGTTATTTATTTTTAATATCAGTGCTAAATATATTAATATTTATTTTAATTGGCATGATCAAAATTGCCAAGATTTTTAGTTAATTTAGAATCTGAAAATAATTGCTTAAGGTTTCGGAGTCCCGAGGATACAAAATCATCCCATATATTAAAATATATGTAATCATAGAGAAAAAATTAAAATATATTAACAGCAAAAATTTGCTAAATATAAGTTAAATATAGCCTTATTTTAATGAATAATTTGTTGGGTTTTTGTTCTGAGAATATTGGAGTGCTTAGCTATTTCCCAGATTCACTGTTAAAATAACAGTAGTGTTAATTTAGTAAGTTTGCAGGTATAAGAGTGCATAGATTAAAATAATAAAAAATTAATAACAAAATTGAAATATAAGATTCAAAAATGGGTGTCCAAAAACTTGGCACGCTTTTTTCCAGCTTTCTGAATTATCTAATAAATTTAGAGTTGTAGCATTCTAGAAAGTTTTTCGTGTTCTCATAGTCTGATTTTATTCCACCTAAGGCTATTTATTATAGGTGGGATTATTGTACACTGTGGCCAGAAGTATGTAATACACCACTTGATCACTGAAAGCAACTTCATACTGAGAAGAAAACCTTTGAAGATATGGATAACTCAAAGGAAATTAAAAAGATGACACAAATAATACTTTTATAATTAACTTGCCACAAAAGTCAAGTTATACCTTTAGGCTGTTAGAAGTTAGTACTATAGATGAGAACACAATTTGCAATTTTAAATTCTGTGAATGATAACATCACTAAAACTTAATTCTTCAATACTTCTGATATTAGAAATCTGGGAGCTTCTACTCCCTGAAACTTCAGTGAAATTTGGATGAACTCACAAACAAACCAGCATATAAACATTAAACTGAAGTAACAAAAGCAGCAAAAGAGATTGAGGGCAGGAGGCAAAGGAGTAAAACCTCTATGAGGCAGAACTGATGATGCTTTTGTATCAAATTTCCAGCTATGACCCAATTTATTGTAACTGTTGCCTATGGTTTAAATAAGTTATAGTTATCACCATAAATGTCTGCCTACTTAAGTTCCACATCTGCTGTACTTCTCTGCATTAATTTTATTCATCTGCCTCACATACAATATTATTTTAATGGTTAAAAAAAAGGATTTTTAAACCACTGTTTTCTAACGTAGAACTCTAGATATGAAAAATAACTAATAAGTCTTTTATCTCACTTTAGTAATTTCAATATTCCTTTATGAATTTGGAAAGCACAATGCTACATAAATATTCATAGGTAATACTTAAACTGGAAATGTGTAGGAGGAGGGCATACCTTATTTCAGTAACGACAACCTGTCCTATTGTGGTGGTTTAGTTTGCATCTTTTACTTTTTGTGAGATAAGAATTAGAAGAAGGGCAAAGCAGGCTCAAAACTTTAAAGAATACAAAGAAGTTTATTACTAACAGAACTAAAGGTAATAAAAGAATGGTAAAGATTACAACAAACTCTCCCTTTTCCCTTCAGCACCTCTCCCCCCAGCACCTCTCTCCCCAGCACCTCTCCCCCCAATAATTTCCATACTTGCACAAAGGATAAGATATGATTTCAGGTCAGAATTGCAGTCTTTAAGTCTCATTCATATTTGAAAGAAAAAGAGGTTTCTTCTGCTCCAGTGTGGTGTTTCAAACTGTCACTAACAAACAGACCTGCCCAGAGAAAAGAAAAATCTGCTGCTGTGAAATATCTCTCTCTCTCTTTCATGAACTTTGCAGTTTTCCCACAACTGCTATCATGAACTAAGAATGGGGTGTCTTTTTAAGGA
>VWZT01012344.1:160891-184673 GCA_013397055.1 Pachycephala philippinensis | reverse complement strand
GGCGGGCCCGGCCCCGCCACCCCTCCCGGCTGAGGGACCGGAAAAGAAGAGAGCACTTCCCTTCACCAGTGTCCTTTTATATGCAAAATCGTGAGAAGCGATTGGTCTAAAACCCTGTCTATCAACTCAGTCTCTTCAAACCACCACACCTATATATGCAAATTGAACTTGAAAGAGTTCTAAATGGACATACATAAACTCAACTCCCCCTTTCGCTCAAACACATCTATGGCACAGACTTCATCTCAGCATATAAAGAAACCTGCAGAACCTGTAGCAGAAGATTTTATCCAATTCCAGCTTCTCAGCTCCTCTTTCCCAAAAATCCCTTGTTTTTGAATGTCACTTTTATGTTTAGGTAACACAAAACAAATCTTAATGCTCTGAAGACTTTTTCTTAATATATTGCCTGTGATAAGTGCAGCATCCTCACTAGTACATATTAAAGGAGTTTCTCCGGTATCAGTAAATATTCAAATATTTGTATTTGATCAGGCAATTCTCAAAACCAGTGAAGTAGGCAGATGACCTGGTTTTAGAAGCCATTTTTAGAAACGGTTTTAGGTCTACATTTTTAAATTTAGCATACCTGACATAGCACTTAGGGAACTTTTCATTGCTACCAAAAAAAAGAAAAAAAAAATCCAATATTGTTTAATCAGACTGCAGCAGATACAGTATAAGAAACTGCAATTCAAAAGTCCCAGCTATTTACTCCAAATCATTTAGCTATACGTGAAATTTCTATCGAATGCTTTATGCTGTGTTGCCGTACACAGCATAAAGCATAGTTCCAGATATTGCCTTACACTGGGCCAGCATAGTTTGCAGTATAACATTGCGGCACCATCTGCAGTAATCACGCATGGGCAAGAGCTACAGCGGCTCACCATCCCTCTTAGAGGCACGGTCACCCATAAAGCAGTCCAATCCCAGACTTGCTTGGGCAAGAGCTACAGCGGCTCACCGTCCTTCCCAGAGGCACGGTCGCCCAAGGCAGTCCAATCCTGGACTTACATGCGTAGGCTACTCACGGCTCTCCTGGGCACACCCCCGCCCAGGGATTACACGCTGGATGGCTTTTCCACTTCCCCCAAGTGGATTGCAGTCTGTGAGGCTTATAGTGCTGGAGGCTTTCAAGAGCCTCTAAGGCTCAGCCAGTTATCTCTGCGATACATACAAACACAGGCACCAGATGTCAGAGTCCAAAAAGGTCCAGCATAGAGCAGGGTGGCAGGCAGAGGCAGACACAAGCCAGCATCCACAGGCACCAGCTCAACATCCACCCAGTCGGCTCCAGCTCAGCTCAGTATCTACTGCCCTTGTGATCCTGCAGCACAGCCCTTTATACCCATCATCCCTTGGGCTACTCATGTGCTTCTTGTTGTTATAAGAATCACCACACCTGCATTCAATGCTTGGCCTTCCCTCCTCCCAGGGACACAACCACAAGCCATCAAGGCCAAGGCTGCCTACAGCCCACTCTTGTAACCCCATAATGCTGAATTATACTGAAAACTGCCACCAAATGAAAAATGGTAGTGATAAGTCTCTATGTCAGTTTATTTCAGTGTTGAGGCTTCTATTATTCTTTATGGCCTGTGCTGATTATAACTCAGTGATAGATCAACATTTGTCCACTAGAGAGTCACTAAGACTAACACATTTGGTTAAGAAATACTGGAGAGTTAAAGAAATGCATTCCCCTGATTGTATTTGTGCATTTCATATGTCAAACATGGCATGGAACATTAAGTTAGAAGTTAGAGAGAAAAAAGATGTTGTGACAGAACAATGAAATATAGCATATTATTACTATTGTGTGTAGTTTTCCTACAAAGTGGGCAGGACGAAATGGCTAGAAACCTGATCTAGGGGAAGGTTTCCCTGCCCATGGAAGATGATCTTTAAGGTCCCTTCCAGTCCAGGCCATTCTATGGTATGAAGCCATACATTTTTAATTTAGCATTTGGTACATTTTTAATTTAGGATTTCCTGTGGGTTTGTTTTTTGTTGGAGGGTTTTCTTTTCTCCTAAAGCCAAAATTCACAACACACATGTTTGATGGTGTGGAATGCTGTATTGGGAGTCTCTTTTGGAGAATTTAAATTCAAAAAACATGAATTGTGAACCTGAATTCCTTGTGCAATGAAGATAGCATTCATTGTTCTTCACCTGTGTGGACCTATCTAAGCGTTAACAATCTTGGCTTTCTTTCGTAAATATACTATCAAGGACTGGTTTTTTCAATGACTAGTTTTTTCTTTTCTTTTAAAATGACCAGCCTGTAATTCCTGTGTTGTTACTCCTGCCTACATTTTGTAATACAGCAAGTTACACTACTCGTTTAATAAATCAGATTTGTGCTCAGTGCCCTCTTCTGCCTGAACAAATTCATACCCATCTGCAGAGTTATAACTTAGGCTTGTAGCCACCACTTCTGCAAAATCTAGCCCATGGTACAGTTGAGGATACAAAACCCATGAACATTTGGAAAAACAATAAGGAGCCTGACCCTTGCATGCTGATGACACTATTCTCCTCAGCTTTCTCCCACCAGTCTTGAAAATAAAGTCAGTCTTGAATGAAAAATGCTGAAGCACTCTAGAACAAGGACATAAACCAGACTTGTTTTCCCCAAATAAACTTCCATGAAGAGTACCTTTATTGTTATGCTGCGTAATCATGCTATTTATGTACATTCCCAGAAGAAAAAAAAAAAAAAATCATTGATAAAAGGAGAGGATTTGGGTGACTGAGAGCTCACCAGGCAGTGCAAGGTTATTTTATAATGCCATAGAAGATGATGAGTTCAAATCTATGCTCTTAGTGAGTATGACTGATCTCAGTGTCTAAATGAATCTTGGTGATTAAGAAAATCAGAATTACTAATAGCGAGTAACTAGGGTGTATGTATGCATTTTATGATTTTCTTGGTTTCTTACCTTTAGAGGAAACAGGGCAGAAATAGATGCATTTTCACCTTTTTTGTCTTTGTAGAGTGTGTCAAAGAAAAGTCAAAAATTTAATGCTGTTATCAAAGTTTAGTCTTTCTGTTTTCTTCTCCATCTAAAAAAATAATTGCAGACAAGTATGAGAGAGAAAGTTAAGTCATATACTGTCAGATGAAATGGATTTATAATAGTTTGAACTTTTTGTCATCGTTATATGTTTTGTTTCATACAACAAAGTTCAACACCATATTTTCACAGCTGTTTCATTAGAAGCAATTGTACAGGAGCAAGGAATTTTTTGAGTAAAGCATGTTTAAACACCCTTGAAACAAAGGTAAAATAATGTGGGGTTTTTAGTACAGCATTTCCTCTGGTTCTCTCTGTATGACTTAGAGTCATGTCAGGCACCCTGAGAGACCAGTTACAGGATTATAGTACATAGTTAACATGTCTATATGCGTAATGGAAAAGTCTTTTCCAGTGGTGTGTTTGTAATTTATGACTGAAACAATACTACAATATAAAACAAAATAAATTACTGAAGATCAGAAGAACATTCAGAAATCCTTATGTCAATCCAAGATCTCTGTTTCCAAGTCTAAAAAAAATCCACAAGATCACACTATCCTCCATATTTTTGGCTAGACACTTGAAGTAGAAACACATTCAGCTGAGATTTCAGAACCAATAGGAATGGTGTTAGTGTGACAATCATCACACGAGGAAAAACAGTATCTATTTTTTCTGCTGAATGTTAGCTAAGCTGGTTAAAGTATCCTTAAAAATGACTGTTATACATATATTAATACTTTGAAAACAATCAGAATGAAACTGGGTGTGATCCAGAGGTTTATTTTCTCTTTAAACCAGCTAGTCTTAGCTAACTGTATGGTTTCATAGGTTAAAAAAAAGGACATTACTTAGCATGCCAGCTGGACAAAAAAAAAAGGCAACAAATGAAGGTTTGCATGTAAAAGTTAAAGAAAAACATAAGGGCATACTAGTAAAGATCTAAAGCTTTTAAATACCCATTTTTACTACTAGAAATCTTACACGTGCAAACTAGGTGAATCAAGTCAAGACACTCAGATACAACAATTTTTAATGCTTTCACTAAGGAACCGATAGATTGGTATTGTTAAATTATGTTAATGCTTTAATGCTATGCTGTATTATGCATAATTTATAACTCTAGTGCCAAAATGCATGAGTGAAGTTCTCCTGATTAGATATTTTAAGAGCTGAAAAATCTGCAAACTCTCTGGCTGACTTTATTTTATTTAGCAAATCTGCTAATGGAATGTTGTTTTAACATATTCACAATGAGTAGATTTTAGAAGAATGATGGATGTATCAATAAGTTTTGTCGTGAGGAGTGCACGTGGATAATCCATGACAGCGTTAATTACTTCAATGTATGATGTTAACAAAAATAAATTAGGAATAGATTATCACAGACAACTACACCTGATTAAGATGTCTCATACTTGTTTCTGTAGAATATGTAAAATTCTCTCTGTTCTATGCATTTAAAGATAACAGCATAACTCTGTTAAAATTAACAGAATAAAGTGTGAAGTGTCACTTTATTCTGAATTTTAATGCTGAAACCATGCTATTTTTTATTCAGTGAAGTCCTTCATAAGCATTTCAAGTAGTGACAATTTTTTAGGAATTCTGAATCTCATTTGCAGGTGAAATAACCTACTTTAATGCTGCAGAAGCAATTGAGGAGGTTTGGCAGTAAAGATGACATCAGAAGACAGTTTCAAAAAACTAGGCTTCTCTAAATTTAGGTCATACGTCAGGCTAGATAGCTATGGTTTGAAAAAAACTCCTGGCTTATTAAATCCAAATGCTTCTATCAATTACTTTACTATATATTCCTTTAGGTATAACAATCACAATCCATCTTATATCAATACAGGGGGGTTGACTCCTCTGTTACCACTGAAAATCCATGTCAAAGTCTCATGATTCCAACAACTGGAAATTTCTAGCGTAAATTTATTCACAATTAGTCCATTCCTATCTGTTTCAAACCACCAGTTTTCTTTATTGGAAGATCTGTCCTCTATTGCTTAATACTCTGGCCATTCTTCTACTTAGGATAATCAAACTATGCTCTTTTTCTGTCCACTTTTTAGTGTCTTTATTCAGTAATACTCACCTTTTACCTTTCTGAATATAAGTGACTCAAAACTATGTAAAATTACAGAATAAACGCCTTATGAACCAAAAGTAATACTTCCTCTCTTTCCTGAGAAAACTTTCTCTGAGAAAGACCAAATCTGCCTTTTCATTACCTTGTGAAAAAGGAACATTTAATTATTTTTTTCCCTTAGATAATACAGTTTAAGGTTCTTATTGTTTACACCTGTATTCCTTTTTTTTTTTTTTTTTTTTTGTGGCACTCCTCTTGTGCATGTAATTAATTTTGTAATTATAAAGATTTATTACAAGAGTCACATTTTCAGCAGTTCTTATAATGAAAATATCAGGTAGTACCTGACTCTTTATCCAGCTATACAGAACTATTTAAGGACTAGAAAATGAAGTATGTCTTTAATAAATTTTTCATTGGCTTTGAATATGACATCTGTCAGAACATGTAAAGGAATATGGCCTGAAGAGTCAAGGGAGATGTGATGTGATATTTGGTGAGACTTTGGTTGTGAAAAATTTATATCTAAAGAGAAACTATATTATTCATATGGATATAAAGTGTTTTAAGAAACATAAGTATATAACTATCTCAAACACATGCTCTTCTATGCGCTACAACATACCTGATAGTTTCGGTTGTCAAGAAAACTGAAAGGTTTTTACATCCTTCCAAGGTTTTCACTTTACTGAGAAAGTCACATTGGATTCATTCTCACAAGAGCATTCACTATTATGATTTTCTGACTTCTAATCCCTCTAAGGAGAAGTTATCTGTAAGTGCAGTTGTTGAGACACAGCCAGGCAAGTATTTTTTAATTGGCTTGCTCTTCACTTAGATTTCTATACAGCTAACATATCTGGATGAGTCCACTAATCTCAGTAAAATTAGATTTTTCAGTACATTCAAGAATCAAAATCAATTTGTATTTAGTTTGTTCAATTTGTTTGGAAGGCCACTTGTAAGTGAAAAAATTGTACATATCTCTGTACCCTGCTCTTCAGGAATGAGTCTCTTATCTAAAATTTCAGCAGAGTGTTTCAAAACATATGGATGATCTGAAAGAATCAGATTTAGAGTACCAAAACAGAATATACCATCAGCAAGAGTGTTTCTGGAGACCATTTCTTTCACTGAGACAGTGAGACTACACATGTGCCAATTTGTCATCAAAAAAAAGAGAGATAATTTATTAATCCATGCTGTTAATTAAAGGAGAAAACATGATTCATTAATTATAATGAAAATTGTATAGAAAAAAACCTATGATAACTGCTCCTATATATGAAAGCAACTGATGAACAGTTGGATTCTTGCCCAAAGTTCAGGGAGTAAAATGGGTGAATACAGATTTTCCGTATAGATTATTGAGAGGGAGTTATCCTTCTTCATCATCCTGTCACACAGATGATCCTCTGTCTACAGTGGTAAGGAAAGAGAATCCTCTTCATCCTTTCTATTAATCATCATGAAAAGCATGAAAAACTTCTAGTAAATTATATCTGTTATAATTTGTATCTTTATTATTTTATTTCCCTGTAGTTTGATTTCTTACACTCAGGAATTACAGAGAGGAGGTATATAATAAAAAGAATTCTTATTTCTCCTGGATGAAATTACTCTTCTACTGAGGTTGACTTTTAGGAGAAAGGCAAATCAAGAGGTATTTTGAACAAGTTAAGGTTTCCAGTAGCGGCAAGGTGAGGAGGCAAGAATTAAAAATCCATCAAAATAATTTGCTTTTTTGGATTGGGATAAGATTTCCTTCATTCAGTCTTGGAAATAAGTGAAATAGAAGAAAGAAAACTTTTTTTATTTTACTTATCAGTCAGTGATTTCTATTTACATTATTAGTCAAAGGGAAGAAAGCTGAAAAATGGATAAAAAGTATCCAAACTATGTGAATACAGTCATGAGCATACACAGTCATTTCCCCAAATTTGACACACGCTGAACAGTGGAAACGAAATATGAATAATATCTTTTTTGACTCATGGAATAGAATCATAGACTATCTAAGGTTTGAAAAGATCTTTAAGATCACCAAGTCCAACTATTAACCCAAAAACTCTATCTACACAGTTTTTCAACACCTTCAGGAAAGGCCATTCCACCACTTCCTTTGGCAGCTTGTGCCGATGCCTGAAAACCCTTTTGATGAAGAAATTTTTCCTAATACCTAATCTAAATTTCTCCTGGAGCAACTCGAGGCCATTTCCTTTCTTACTGTCTCTTGTTATATGGGAGAGGAGACTGAAATGCACCTTGTTATAATCTCCTTTCAGGTAGTTGCAGAGAGCAAGGAGGGTTCCCTCTGAACCTCCTTTTATCCAGGCCAAACAATTCCACCTACCTCAGACCCTCCTCATAAGATATGTACTCCAGATTCTTTCCCAGTTTTGTTGCCTTTCTCTGGACTCACTCCAGCACCCCAACATTTTTCTTGTAGTGGAGGGGCCAAAACTGAAAACAGGAGTTGAGGTGTGGCCTTACCAATGCCGAGTAAGAGGTAAAATCACTGCCCTGGTCCTTCTGGCCACACCATTGATGATGCAGGCCAGGATGACATTGGCCTTTTTGGCCACCTGGGCACGCTGATAGCTCATGTTCAGCCGCTGTTGACCAGCACGCCCTGGTCCTTTTCATTCAGGCAGCCCTCCAGCCACTCTGCCCCAATTTTATTAAATTGCGTGGGGATGTGGTAATTGGAGTACAGGACTTGGCATGTGGCCTTGTTTAACCTCACGCAATTGGCCTCAACCCATCATCAGTCCAGCCTGTCCAGATCCCTCCTGCCAGAACAACACTCTTGCCCAACTTGGCATTGTCTGCAAACTGACTGAGGTTGCACTCAATCCCCTCGTCCAGATTGTCAATGAAGATTTTAAACAGGACTGATGGCAAAACAGAGGACCACCACCAGTGACCAGCCACCTGGATGGAACTCCAGTCACCACTACTCTCTGGGATTGGCCATCCAGCCAGTTTTCACCCAGTGAAGAATGCACCTTCCCAAGCCATGAGCAGCCAGTTTCTTCAGGAGAAGACTGTGGGAATCAGTGTTAAAGGTGTTACTAAAATCCAAGCAGACAACATCCACAGCATTTCCCTCACCCAGTAAGAGGGTCACCTTGTTATAGCAGATGAGGCTGGTGAAGCACGATCCCTCTTTCATAAACCTGTGTTGGCTGGGCCTGATCCCTGGCTGTCCTGCACATGTTCATGATGGCACTCAAGATGATCTGGTCCATGACCTTTCCCAGCACCAAGATCAGGCTGACAGGCTTGTAGTTCCCTGGATCCTCCTTCCAGTCCTTCTTACAGATGGGCATCACATTGGCTAACTTCCAGTCAACTGGGACCTTCTTCGTTTAGTCAGGACTGATGATAAATGATAGACAGTGTTCTGGTTTTTTTTCTAGTTTGTATATGTCCAAGACAAGAAAGACATGCTACAGAACATAATCTCTTCTAATCTCATTTTGGAATGAAGCATCACACAGAGAGATCAATAGAATTTCATTGCCGTAATTTGTCAGCTAATATAGTCAACAGAAAACAAAGTGAGAAACCTTCCAAAACTTTAGCTTCTGTTACTGTTGCTTCTGATGGCAAGCAAAACTGGAAACAGACAAAATGAGAAAAGAGAACTTACGAAAAAAATATTTTAAAATCCCCTAAATATAAGAGACAAAGCTTCTATATATCCTATATATTAATACAATAAAAGCTGCTGGCTCAGGAAGACAATTTTCATCAGATGGATGTACTTAAAACACTTGCTGATGTACTTTGAAAAAACAACAAAAACACACCAAACCTATTGTTATTTCTTAACATCAGGGCTGGAAATGTCACATTAGTCAATAATAAGAATAAAACATTAAGGAAAATAAGAAAGAAATATTTTTGAGTAGAACACTTAAAAATAAGCTAGGGCAACATTTGCCTATATTGGTCAGTATATATTACAGTAATGCATATCACAGACATATTAGGAAAAGTCCCACCAAAAAAAAAAAAAAAAAAAAGAAAAAGGAAAAGAAGAAATACAAATACCCAAAATCCACAGGTTTCCTGTTGAACCATTTGCTTATTTTATTACTTCTTGTAAATTGATTTGGAAAATAGGGTACATTATCTCCCAATGTAACAGATACAGCTGATTTCCTACCAGGAGGTTCAACTGAAAAGTAATAATATTCTGACCTGATAAAGTAATTCAAATAATAGTGTAAATCTCATTAGAAATAATGTATGCTTTGAGAGATAATCCTAATCTTTTCTTCACTCAATTACTTTCTCTATTTAATTAAATGAATTTGGAATATTTTTTATACAAAAATAAAAACCCAAGACCAACAAAAACCAACAGTGGCCAGTAGTAAAGGATTCATAATTTCAAGGATGTTTGGAATAGATGAATAAATATAATAGGATATTGCATTGTCCAAAATACTGATTAATTTCATTTAGTGTTCTGGTCAAAACAGTTTGTTGTTTAGATACTTACAACACTTTTATATGTGGTTAATGAAGAATATTTTCTCCTTATACTCATCATGTGGAGTGACAGGCATGCTTGTAAATATATTAGTGTTATCTGTCTAAAGAACTACTGAAGTTAATCTACTCACAATAAGCCATTCCTTTAATTTGTTGAATAATGAATTGTGTTTTCTTTTTTTTTTTTAACAGATTATTTTTATCATCAAAAATAATCGTTCTGCCTCCAACACTTCAAGATTTGTTAGAGAATGTGCAGAATAAATTATACATACTGGACAAATTTATAATAATAAAAATACACGATGCAGCAGAGAGTGAGATATGTGAAATGAATCTGGTCTCAAGTTTCAGCTCACTCAAGATAGTTGATTTTATATGCTGACCTTTGTTCATCTCCGTCTTTCACCAGTTGCATCAACTCCGTGCATTCACAGGAATGAACTTAGGTTTTTAAACTAACACCACTGTTGAACTTAACTCTTACTATTTCTTCTAGTATGCTAACTGCATTTGTCTTTTCTTGTCAGTGATCACTTAACAGTCCTCCAGTGCCTCTTTGAAGAACCTATCCCAGTCTCTCAGCTTCCATGTGGAATTTTGCACAGGCTCCTTGTGGCTACTGCTATAGCTGCTCTCATTCAGCCAGACAAAATTTTAGCCAGAGGACTTTCTCCAGACCAACTCTTCCATCTTAAAAGGTCTTAAATTATTCAAAATATGATGAACTGAGACTTTCCTAGGTCTTTATCTACTTTTCCTTTAGGAGGCATCTGATTTTCAGAATATGTATGGACTATGAAGACACGAGAAACAATTTGGAAGTCAGAAGGCACATCACAACGAAGGAAGCACTTTTGGAAACAATTTACAGGCCGCAAATCACTAGACACTGAAAGGTGTTGGCATGGCCCAAGAGTTTCAGTAGATCTTGTTTTATGCCTCCTATTCTTGTTTCTTTGGCAGTTATCATCACCAACAGGCATCTATCCAACCTTTTAGAGTGACCGATGAATTCACAGGACAAATATTTTTCTTAGGGTAGTTATAATACTGTGCTTACTATTTGTTGGGCACCAGAGCATTGCCAAAGACATTCATGACTTTCTTTGACACGTTTTCCCCAACAGGGCTTTGAGAACATCCATATACTGTTCAGCAGACATCCAGTGGAATCTGTATCTACGTGAAGATGAACTACCTTTCTTCATAATGCAAAGCCAGATCAATTTATTGGACAATAAAAAGGCCAGGTTGGATGGGGCTTTCAGCAACCTGGTCTTGTGGTTTCTGTGTGTCACTGCCCATGGCAGAGGGTTTAGAACTAGATCACCTTTATAGCCCCTTTCAACAAAAAGAATTGTATGATCAGGATAGTCTAATATATCTTGTCAATGATGTTGTTTAAAAATTCAGAACTCTTCAGCCAGGACCACAGAGTCTATTACTTGATTTAGGGAGGAGATTTAGTGACTTTCCCATGTTACAGGTCTCTGATTTGGCTAAAAATGACTGGAAAGATAGTGCCCTCCTGATCAGAGAACAAGCACAGCTAGGAAGGGTACCTGAAGAGATAAAAAAGGAAGAATGTTATAACACAGCATCTTCCTAATGACAGAAGCAGACAGGAAGATATTGTAAATAACTTTGGAATTAAGTTCTGAATAAGAAAGGGCAGGCTCACAAACTTCTTCAGTCTCCAACAGACTTTTTTTCATTTGCCCAAAGGAGGAAAATAAAATGTAGCTTATAAATAAAAGCACTTTAAAGTGATTGATTGAAGTTGCCAGGGAGAATTTGATTTTAAAAGTACTATTCCCACTTTAACTCTCAGGATCAAAAGAGTGAACTATGCCTTGTTACATATTTCAAGCCACACTCTCTTGCTAGTTTAAATCAGTAGAAATAAATTGGTAACTACATTTCCACAATAAAATGTCCAAAACATTTCCAAAACAAACAGCAAATCCTGTCAACCCAGGAAGCAATCATGCTTTGGATCCGGATATTTTAATAGCAAGTTTGTTTGCAGAGGATTTACACTGTACGGTTCAGGACCAGGCAAGGGTCTATGAATGAGATCTAGCCCAGGGTCCTCCACCTACAGAAAGCACCAGTGAAAGTCCTGTCACTGCTGTATTTTGAACTTTACAAAGATGACTGCCATGGCTTGACCACTAATTTCCCTTTGTTTTTTTTTTTTTTTTTTCAAAAGTTCAGTTAGCCAAAATTGAGACATTAAGAAAAACTATTAAGCAAGAAATGCGACTAAAAAATCCTCAGTCTATATTCAGCCACCTAAATAAACAAATATTTCAGTCTTGGAATGTGTTGAGTTCCTGCATGTTCCGCTGCTGAACCGACAGCATTTCAAAGACAAATATTCAGTATTATTCTGAAAGAATGGACCAAATTTCTGCTTTCTAATTTTATTATATTGGGTGTTATGTCTCTTTTTAAATACCAGCCATTAAAAATTTGTATGCCATTTGTGCCAATACATTTCTTGCAGAACCTCTTGCATGACTGTGGTGGTTTAATTTACTAAGAAGGAACTTCCTGCTCTTTTTTATTTGTGAGGAAAAAAGCACAAATCAAAAGTAAACTAAATTAAAACAAAAAGAAATCCCAAATCCAAAACCCAAAACCAAACAAAAAACTGATACAATATGAATTAATTGATATAATCTTGTTTCAAATCAGCTGACTTGTGAACTAGGAGCAATAACTTCTCTAGGGGAATGTAATGGTCTTATTAAAAAAGTCAGTTGTGCTAGATCTTTGTGCTATGAAATATACATAATTATACTAGATATTTCTCCTTTCAGGAAATGAACATATTAGTTATGAATATCTAAAATTTACAAGGGTCTAGATGCCAGTAAAATACGTGAACTTAAAATGACACCTGTAAATCAGTCACTTTCAGATGAACAAAAGAATCCTGATCTCTCCCTTTATGCCAGGAAAAAAAAAAAATAGGCAAAAAAGGAAAAAACCAACCACATATAAAAAGCTTCCCACTTCTGGCACTTAACCCTGCACAAAAATCAATGAAGAAAAAAAGATTATTAAGATCTATAGATACAAATAATTTCCTGCTGATGCCATATAGACTTCTGGTTAGCGCACTGATCTGAAAGTGAGAGCAAAGGAGTAAGAGCACTGATCTTGGACAGAACATGTGTGGATAAATATTTTAGTTACAGAATTCTCATACAAGTAGTGGCAAACATCACTGCCATACTTAAACTAAATGAAAATGTGTACTTCCACCCGGTAGTAACCTGTCCTTTAAAGGGTGATTGTCCTCAAGACAGAAATTCAGACTCTGAATAGCAAAGAAAAGGAAAAACATCAGTTCCCCAGTATCAGTGCTCTGAATTATGGAGTGTATTTAATGCTTTTGTATCAGTTAGTTTGGGGAGGATCCCTAGTCATTGTTAAGATTGACTAAACTTCCATTTGAGTTTTTCATGAACTGTAGAGGCTGCCAAGCAGCAATTAAATTTCAGAATTGGATAAAGTGAATCTTGTGTTGAAGTTTGTGACATACTCTGAGATTCTATGAAGAAAAGGTATGTGATTAATACTGTTAGAACCATCATTGTTGGCAAAAATAACTTTCTTACCTGAATTACCACCAGTTTTGCATAATTGCCATATATCAGCTGAAAAAACCCCTAAAAGCAAACAATCCCCAAACTCTTCCTTGAGGATGTTTTAATCAATAAGCTAAGTGAAGACGAAAAATAATGCTAAGGGATTTTTTATGATATAATAGATGGTGGGTTTCATTTTTTTAAACATAGCTGTAGGTATGATTTTATTAATTTTGGGAGACAAATGTTGAGTTTATTGAAAAATGTCACTTTTTAATTAACTTCTAATGTTGTAAAAACATTATTTCTTATTAGCTTTGCTAATTTAGTGCACACAAGACCGAACTAATCAGTTTTGCAATTATTTGTCTTGTAATTTTTATTAGCTCGTGCATCTCAGTTATCCTGTTCTTGGTGTATTCCTTATTTTAGCAACACCAAAACCTCCTTTTTTCTGGCTATGCTGTCATTGTAAGAAAATCTTAATCAATTTTAGAATACTTTCTTATGGTAAAAAGTGAAAAACTGCAATTCACTAAAATTATGTATCTGAATTCTGAAACCAGTTTTATACTCCAAAGAAGATACCTTGCCAAATCAACATTTTTTTCCTGTAGCATGCTACTTCCTTTTGACTTGCAAGGGCACTCTTTCACTTTTCACAAATGCAAGAACAAAGTAATATTCAAGATAGAACTGAAATTATCAAAAGTATTGAAGTGTAAAACCATCTTGCCAAACTACACAGAAAATGCATAGAAATGTTTCCACCATGGAAATTAAATATTCTATCCATACAAAATGCTTTTTAAAGAGTCTGGAATTTCAGCCATGTATGGAACACCAGTAAATGCAAATGAAGGACATCAGAAAATCATGAAATCATAGAGTGATTTGGGTTGAAAGGGACCTTAAAGATCATCTAGTTCCAAGCCCATCTGTGGGCTTCTGAATTATTTTTCTCCATTCACAACAACATAATCTGTCACCAAACAGAGTTATACCGTGCTTAAAAAACTGTCAATTAAAATATGGCTTCATTTGTTTCTCTTTCCCATAATAGAATCCATTATCATTTATCTTAATCCATGAGACAGTCATTCAGAAATTATCTTTAATGTTAAATGTGGCTAGGATCATACACTGCTGGTATCACTGTTGTTATTCCTGATATGTCAGGGGAATATCGAATCCATAACATTTAATTACAATTGCTCAAAAACATCTCAGTTTCCATTTCCATTGAACTGGAATTCAAATCAGTTAACCTAGAAAACATCTCTGTTCTTCCCTGAAAGTTAATGCATTTTTCAGTACATTATTGGGAGATATGAAGCCATTTAAGACAGCATAGCAAGGAAAAATAGGAGAAACTATGGGAAGCTTACAGGAAGATTTATAGCCAGAACAGTTTTTAATTTCTTCAATTTTCTGTAATAACCTGTTTTATTTGCTTCAGAAATGCTGCTGGTTTTCAAGTGGGTAGACAAAATCAAAGCATAGTTAGAAATGCAATAGAGAGAAAATAATTTATCTCTGTATGAACTTAAAACTAGAGTTTCATATTTCATTTGTTCAGAGCATGAAATAGCTCACTCAAACATTGGAAATGCATGTGTGAACACTTTCTTGCTAGTCCCTAATTCTCTTACTGCACATGAATAAAAATTCAATATTGACTTCTTTTCAGTGTAATTTTTTTTCTTGGGCATATACACAAGTTTTTGTCCTGGTATGTACCAATGAGTCAATTTATTAATTAATCTTGAGAAATGAGAGACATTTTTCACCCTATCGTTTATTAGCCCATATCTCCAAACTTGCTTTTCTCCAAAAAATTGGTAAATTCAAGAAATGGACGACATAAGGAACTAGTATCAAGGTGGCTCAAATTCTGTGTATTTTACTGAAAATACTTCATTGCAGATATATTTTAAGAATTATGTCAAATTTTGTATGCTTTGAAAAAGACAAAAAAGAATCAAGAATGTATATCATTCTACATGAAAAGGTGTTTATGTTAAGTAACTTGCACAGTATTTCATGTTTACAGAGTCACAGAATCCAGTCATCAACAAAAAATCTTTCTGTTCTCATTTTCATATTTTCAATTGCATGCCAAGGCCTAAGACTTAGAAGAGTTCCTTTTATAAAGCCTTACTGTAATTCCAGTGGTTTAGCAGGGGTGCTGAAGATATAATTATCTGTGACCACAAGGCTGGTGATAATCTCGGGAATTAGAAAAGGAATATGTTGCATCTGTTTTGAGAAGTTTTAATGATTTGAAAAGCATCATTCATAAGATAACTGCAGTTTCCTAATTTTTTTTTTTGTATAGATTTAAATTTCTACCAGCTTCATCTGCATGTCAGAATAAGTCACACTTTAAAATAGCAAAATTATAGAAAACAACTTTTTGAAATCTACATCCTTACAAAGCTGGCATATGTGTTAACAATACCATACAGACACAGAAAAATAAAAATGGATGTTTTTACCACTGGCAACATTACTTCCTTTTCACTTTTAAATGTTTATAAAAACATGTTAGAATTTATTTGCAGCTGGAAGGAAAACAAGATACATTACGGTATCTAAAAAGGCATCAGACAATCAAGTTTAGGAAATTAACCCCACTCTTTTAATTCAAAAATTATTTATTTATTTATGCATTGGAAAAACAAAACAAAACAAACAACAACAGCAACAACTAAAAAGAGACAATGAATGTAAGATTTTGCCTTAGCTTAGCTGAGGAAAAGTTAAAAAGGATTTTTCACCTATTCGTGTTGAAATTGCTACTTCATTGTCTTTACTTCCTCAGCCATCAAAAATTCACACGTACAGGTAAACAAATGCACATACACACTCACTTCATAAAATCCATCCTGGTGAAAAGAATAATTTGAAAAGAATCATTTAAAAAGAAATGATTCTTCAATTTTTCAAAATAAGTCTTAAACATCTAGTTTGAACACAGATAACTTGTATACTTCAGATAGGGAGGAAGTGCACATACTGCTGATTAATAAATTATACTTGGAGTCCTGATTTAGAATTTTTGTGTATGACTTTTCTCATACTCACTTCTATACTCATGCTTCCATATTTAAATACAAAGTTGGCTTTGACATTTATCAAGGAGAAAAAGTGAAATAAAATAATAAGTAGGACAGGATTATAGGCTCTCATAAATGAAGAACGCATCTGTGAGAATGGGTGCTGCACACTGAGTCATAACACAGCTCATTACTGAAATAGAGTGCATTACAGTGGGAAAAAAACTGTTTGAAATTATGTCTTTCAGAGAAGCTTTCATAAAAATTTTCAGAAAAATGGCTAATGAGGGTGTTGGACAAGCACTTAGGACTGCTAAAGAAGAACTCAAGACGTATATTTTCCTCTGAGATCTAAAGCGAGAGTCTTTGAAGGGCAGCAGGTCAAACATGCTTAATGTGTAAGTACCCCACATAATTCCGTGAAAAAATGGGGTACCTTGTCAAAAGAAAAAGAAAAGCCTAACAGATAAACCTTCTGAAACATCAGATGGCAGGTGGTGAATCTCTAACCTGGACCAATAATGGATGAAGAGCTGGGAAGTGGTATGAGAGACAAGAAGCTTCTAATTATTTTGTGATTTGCTTTAATTTAAATCAGACTTTAATTTGTTGTCACAACAGATTAACAGTGGCTGCACAAACAAATGTAATGAATTCAGGGTGCTTCAGAGCCAAAGGCTAAACCTGGATTTATTGTTGGCATGTGCTTTCTTCATCTCTCTGGCATGGGTAGGACTTGTTCCTTTTTTCTTTTCCTTTTTTTCCTTCCCAGAGAAGTCAGTGATTTAAAGCAAACTAATGAGAAATAAATAAAATGAAGCAAGCTTCAACTTAACTTGGGGATTTGTATTTGTGTGGGTATTTCAAAGTAATGCCATAAGCAGCTGTGCCTTATTCTATTTATTTATTTATTTCTGATTGAGCAAAGAGAAAAACTGTTCTCCACCATAGCACTGATTTGGACCTAATCTGGAATAGGCTTTTTATTAATATTGTACTAAACCTCAGGAAATGATGCCATAGGCCACATATTAGTGCCAAAATACATATGAAGTCAGTTGATTCTATTTATTAAGACCATACAAGGCCTTTGACCTCCTTACAGTGCACAAACATTAGGCCAGCTGGCTTACAGACATTCTTTTATACTAAATCTGCACACTCATATCTGTTAGTGACTTTTCATTTCAACACGTCACGAGGAGTACCAGAACTGTAGCTGTGGTTTATACGCTTCTATTTAGACTGGATGACTGGCCAGTAGAAGTACATACTGTGTCATTTTCATGCGTTCATTAGTGGTGGCTGATAACAGCCATAACGCTTCTTTCAGGCAGATAAATCATATTGAACCGAGAACCTGGAAATGATCAGATTAGGAATTAACTCTGAACACCCATCTCACTATAAAGCACAGAAATATTTAATTTGGCAGGAACTTATCACTGAAAAAAGAAGTCATATAAGTGCAAAAGCATTTATGAATGTAGTTTCAAAAGCTTGAGCAGGCACAAATCCCTTTCTGAGGTGCAAGTATAGACTAGAGGTGTTACTGATTTTCAAAGAGATTACTTGAATCTGTAATGAAAAGGTGCAAAGTGACTTTGTTTAGTAGACATAACCCACATTTTCTAAGCCCATCAGGTTCTGCAAACTGCAAACAAATGCAATCTGTTTATTTCATGAATAGCCTGTCTGTTCACAACCTCAAGGTCTCAACAGAGACCAAATTCAAAATATTTTGTCACCATTCATATTCCTTCACTAATTTTCCAAGCCTATGTGGGAAGGTATCATATTCCATTCTGGGGCTGAGTATCTAGTGCATCGCTATAATTAGGTTTTGTCTCATATTGGGCATAAATGGCAGACTTTTGGTAGCGGGGTGAACTCTGTGGAAGAAGGCAGTGAACTGCCCTATGCCAGTCCCAGAAGGTTCCATAAGGCTGTGAAAGAGGCCAAAAAAGATCATTGAACATCAGAAATTCAACCAGGCAGAGGAATTTATTGTGCCTCTACTCAAACATATTTAGAAAGTGCAGTGGATGTGAGGCACAGGAAGGACAGTTGGAGCCACCACCTTGGAAAGAGACTCTCAACGATGGAGGAGACACCTCTGAGGCAAATGTTACCGTGGGTAATGTACCCCAAGGCAGGGACACTATTATGGGACCACAGCCTGTAGAGAACCCTTGCTGGGATAGGGACACCACCAGGAGGGCAACAGCCGGTGAACCATACCAGGGCAGGGGAGTATTTTAAGGAGCCAGAAGCAGTGGAGGAAAATAAATAAGAAGCAAGAAACAGCAGAAAGAATCCGTTAAGTGCAGACCCCAACCTCCTATTCTGCCTGTTTTATGAAAGGGATTGACAGGAACTGAGTATGACATATAGACCATAGTATTCCTACAGTCAGAGTTATTAGGCATTCCTGTGAATTCCTAAAAGGATCAACATGCAATTCTTCTGAAACAGTCTCCTTCCTTTTATAGTGGAAGTAAAACTATGAGGCAGTGAACAAAAATAAAAATTGGATCATAATAACTGGCTGATAATAGGATGCTAAATCTCTATGCTATGATAAACCTTTGTCATGTATAGCACTGAGTTCGCCGATTCACAGAGAGGAGGGGATTAGATGATGTTTTTTGTTGTTTACATATTCTAAGATTTTGGGATCCCTAAAGGAATTCACAAACTCCATTTAAGTCTTTAAATCTTTGCCACTGTGACCTACTTTAAACTCTTCTTGTAAAGGGAATGTTAAAACAGGGAACATCAAGGAGATTTGCAACTTCAGTGTAGAAAAAGAGGGCACTCAGCAGTTTTCAAAAACAGGTAGAGTACAGCTCTTGTTCCTAACAATGCCTGCTAGATTAAATTTTAAATGTGTGTTCTGAATAAGTAGTTTACATAAGGCAGCACAGGTTCAGAACTTCAAGTTTTGCTTTAAGATTGGCTCTTTTCTTAATAATAAAATGGACCACTGCTGCTAGGAATTCTTACCCTTTCAATTAAACAATTTAGATCTTATTTTTCCCTCCTTCTTGTTAATGCTATTTCACATGGGGGAATGAAAAAATGCCTTATTCTTATGATGACATTATAGGATTTGAATTACTCTATATTAATGGAAATCCTTGGAAATCAGTGCAGTTACTTTTGATTTACAGAAGTAGAAGAGAATTGAGCCTTTGGTTAACAGTGTCCTAGCTCTGACCAAGACTGTCTGCTCCACAGTTACCTTCAGGAGTTTTCTTAAGGTGCACTGTTAGCAATGAGAATTTCTGCAGTGTCAAAACCAGCTAGTTAAGTAATAGAAATCAGTAAAAAGTTTCAAGATTCAATGCTGGAAAATGTTTTTACTTCCATTTCTAAATATCCGCAACTCTAAGCTAAGTGTGTTGGTCATTGTTTAAATTAAGTTTCTTCCAACAGTACTGAGACTTCAATTTTAAACTAGTGTTGTCTTCCTTAACTACCCTTCCTCAATGCCAGAAGAAAAACCAAAGATTATGAGACCTTTGTATCCTGTAGGGAAAACAGTCATGACTGAATATCCAAAGTATTAAAAGCATTGAAGGTAGATCTTGGAACACAATATAATATGAAGTCTTTATGACATAGAATTTTCTGTTCATTGACAAAATATTTCAACGAATAGCTGAAAATGTGAACATTAAAGAAAAATTGGTTTATACTTGAAATTCCAAATAATAATTATGTAGTAATAGTTAAAAACCACTATTTATACTTTAAGATGTAGAAAAATCCTTAACATCTGCATGAACTGTGATTCAGGAGATATGATGGGTTGCATTCAATGTGTGGACCCTTCCAATTCCCAGATTAGTGAGAATCCTGTTTTCTGCACTGTAGAGGTGTGGTATATATCCTCAAAGAGATGTCTGAATAATAGTTTGCAGAATAAATTCAAGCAGCTTACCCGTCTTGTCTCCCTCTGCTTTTCTACCCTTCCTAAAATATTTAGGAATCCTAAAGGATTTAGGAAAGAGGGGAAATTTTTAACTGTGAGGGTGGTGAGACACTGGAATAAGTTGCCAAGGGAGGTTGTGAGTGCCCCAACCCTGGCAGTGCTCAAAGGCAGGCTGGATAAGGCCTTGAACTAGTGGGAGGTGTCCCTGTCCGTGGTAACGGGGTTGGGACTAGATGATATTTAAGGTCCTTTCCAACCCCTTAACCTTCTATGATTCAGTGATTCTGTGGTGCTATAATTCTATGGTTTGATGGGAGATTTAGAAGTCCAACATACAAAATTGTAAGGAGAAAGCCATAAGTAATAGTAAGCAGAAAGTAATAATAGCCTACAAGTGCATTTTCAATGGTGAAGCAGAGGACTCCTGTGCACTTTTCATCTCTCACATATTATTGTACATCCAGCTTAATTCTGATGTGATATCACTGTGCAGTTTCCACTTCTGTTTTCCAATACAGACATATCCTAGACTAACAGAAATCAGTGCAAATGAGATCTGGTCTTTGGAATGGAACACCGTGATCTCAGATTTTATACATATAGATAACATTAGACATATGCATTCTTTTGAAACTTTTGATGAATTATTGTCACTAAAGGTTCTGTTTACACTGTTGGACTGTTTTTGGGTCATGCAAAATTAATGCAACATGAATTGTAGATCTTTCCTGACAGCTATGAGAAAAAACAACCACATTCTGAGATACTTCAGAGCTCAACAGCTACATTTTTCTGGAATTCCCTGCTGCCTCTAGAGAACCTTAAATTTATGGCAAATAGTGGAAATGTTCATTTGTCCTTTAAGCGTAAGTAGTGAGGGAGTGTGTTCTTCATTTCCTACCTTAATGCTATTCCCTTGAGCCCTCCTCAGCAATCAAAGGTGTGTACACTCTCATAAGAGAAACAAATAGAAATCCATTCCTTAAACTCTTCCTTTTGAATAATTTCCAGTGAAGATATGAGCTGTATTTTAGAACATCAAGAAAGAGTGTAGGAGAAAAAAGAAAATCAAATAAAACTTTAAAGAAGACTGTTCAGTGAATCTGAGAGCACCATTTTGATATTTTCTCTATCTTATTATAAATTCATCCACATTGAATGATGCCTTAGATGTTTGCTTTACTGGGTATTCATATCATATCTCACCCTTTGCTTATTTATGGCTTTTACATCTTTATATTCTTTTTGTGAGGAAATGCATGTGAGAGAAATGGCTTCCTGAATAAAGTTATTTCAAGATAAAATATTATATATACATATATATGTATTTACTTCTGTTCACATTAATGAATATTTCAGATTTACTCTCTACTGCATGAATTAATTTGTTGTTGCTTTTGTTATGAAGACTTTAAAAAAGCCATAAGTTGGTAAATATTTCAAGGATTCTCTGCTGCATGAGGTTGAAAACAGTCTAAATTTGGCATTTTCTTTACTATTTATTTTGGCAAAGAGCGATAAGCATAGCATTCATACTCTAATGTTAAAAAAAAAAATTCAGGAATTTCTTTCAACAGTGAATGATGAGTTTATTAAAATAAGAAAAATGGTACTGCCCTACAATTGTTCTTTGTATGTAGAAGTATGAAAGAAGTTAACAGTTTTTTCATACATGCTTCTTTCATCAGAGCTAGAGAAGTTCTGAACAGAATTTCATGTGATATAAATCCTGTTGTAAGATATGATATGTGGTGCAAAAAAGCCCTCTAAAACTTCACTGGCTCTCTTTATCAGTGTGACTTTTTAAACTGACAGGTGAAATGGGTAATTAACAGCCTGCAGTGTTAAATAAATGAAGAGGTTCAAAACTGAAATGTGTGCTGGAAAAAAGGACAGGAATCCCTTCTGCTGGTTATTCCTACGAAGAGTATGTGGTGACACACACCTAAGTATAAACATTTCCTCTACAGTCAATGGGGAGAATTTCATTTCTCCAGATTAGACTCATTCTTTCCACATATGATTAGGCTCCTAAGTTTCAGGCATTTGAAGCCTGGTAAGGGTAATCCAGGCTCAGGTCAATGAAATTCTTTTATTCTTAATGCAGATTAGCACTTGTGAGGACACAGTGCAGAAGTGCCAACAGCTTTTTCTGGGGCCCTTGCCTGTGTTTTCAGTAAGCTATCAGACTAAGTCTGTTCTTGTGAGAGCAGGTAACCTTACTGAGATGAAAACACTAATAAAATCACTTACTTTTATTGTTCCTGAATATCTAGACAGTAGCATTTATTGTTTACATTGCTATCAATGGTTTTTTAGAGTTTCCACTAAGCTTCTGTGTTGCCTAGCAATTTTATTAAAAGCTCTGAATAATGCATGAGTGTTTGTATACAACTTACAACCTCAGTAGGTTGTATTATATTAATATATGCACTGTAAACCTTTCCAGCTCAAGAAGTATTTGATTATCAAATCATGAAGCTGGTGAATACACATGTAATCAGACTGAGTAATAGTCCTCTACATATAAAATAATTATAATATTTTGCACTTTGAGAGTAACTACTGTCTGTGGACCTCAAACATTTCATACCTATTAACAATTAAACCTTCACACCTCTGTACTGCAAACAGTCTATGCCATTTTGTCTGTCTGTTGCCATACACAACCACACTTTGAGTACTGTTTTCAGTTTTGGGCACCACAATATAACAAGGATAATAAGTTATTAAAGAGCATTGAAAGGAGGGTAATGATCATAGTGAATGAAAGGCCTTGAGGAGAAGCCATATGAGGAGTGGCTGAGGTCACTTGGACTGTTCAGCTTGCAGAAGAGGAGACTGAGGGGAGACCTCATTGCAGTTACAACTTCTTCATGAGGGGAAGAGGAGGGGCAGACACTGATCTCTGTGGTGACCAGTGACAGGACCTGAGGTAATGGCATGAAGTTGTGTCAGGGAAGGTTTAGTTTGGATATCAGGAAAAGGTTCTTCACCCTGACTTTATTTGAGTGCTGGAGAAGTGGTCACAGCACCAAGCCTGCCAGAATTCAAGAAGATTTTGGACAATGCTCTCAGGTACGTTGTGTGACTCTTGGGGCTGTCCTGTGCAGGGACGGGTGTTGAGCTTTGATGATCCTTGTGGGTCCCTTCTAATTCAGGATATTCTATGATTCTATGATATGTATACAAAATGCAATACATTAACAACTCAGTGCCTCTTGTATGTAGAGCACAGCTGGACCATGATATCATAACTGGGATGATTTGGTGACTTATCAACAGATAATATTGCCGCAATGATTTTGCTTATCAAGTCATTTCAGTGCAAGACAGTCTCACTCATGACTAATCTTAAGGATTTGTCACCTCATGTCACCTCAGGACTAAATATTGTAACTAAGCCACAGTGAAACAGAGCTTATGTATTCCTCCAATTATCAGAGTGCTAATCATGGGTCTTATGGAACTGGATATTAGAGGTAACATAACCTGACATGGTAGAGCCCTTTTCCAAACAGGGATATGTATTTTTTTTTTATTTTTTTCTTTTTATTTTT
>VWZT01012344.1:148463-160851 GCA_013397055.1 Pachycephala philippinensis | reverse complement strand
TTTTTGGTAAATATTAACTATTTACTGAACAGCATATTTAGCTGATTTTCTAGATATCTAGAAAAAATTTAAAAAAATCATTATATAATCACAGCTGTGTAGCATATAAAAATGGGAATTGTACACATTTAACATCTGAAATTACTCCAGTTGATATAAATAATTGCATAGTCCGGGGGCATCAACAGGACTAGAACTTTGTAAGAATTGCTTTGTTGACAGAAGCAATATAAACAAGATTAGGTGTGACGATGCACAACTGTATGCAGAGGGACCAGTTTAAATAGATTGTAAATCAATCTCATAATGCATTAAGGAATGTTGATGTAGGAAAAGAGTCTTCACAGGCTCATTGTTTGTCAGGGGAAATGAACATTCAATGAATTACAGGAAAAAAGGGTTTCTGTAATTTTGAGATATTTAACTTGTTCCCATGTCTAGCAAAGCACATGCTACAGAACTGTGGAGGTCTGTGAGCCCTCAAGGCAGGAGCCTTTTGCACTTCCCTGGAGGAGTCAGAGATAAGCAACCTTCCTCAGGGTCATGGTGAGGACCCAACATGCCTTGTTTCTTCATGGTAACAGCCTGCACCCTGTTGGCTAATTGGTTTTCACCCCACCCCCTGCTTTTCCCATAAATATCGCTGCTTTTATCCCCTTGTTAGGAAGTCTTGTTCCTGGCTTCCCCTTTGCAGGAGCTCTTGTCCTGGGCCTCCCCTTCGCAGAGTGGTCGGACAATAAAGGCTACCTCCATGGAACCGCCATACGAGGCTCCTGTCTCTCTTTCCCCAAGTTTGCCTTGGGTGATTTCACAAAGAGCTGAACCACAAGAGCTGGAATCACTGGTAGCTGAGAATTTGCTACCTTGCTGAAATCACCTGTCGCTCAGGAAGGCCTACCCGTGCCCTTGGAAGGGCTGTTCCCGGCGGAATGCTCTCTCCAGGAAGGTCGTGGCTTACGGTGCTGATCAGCACCAGCCTCCTGCGACACAGAACCAGAATATTAGTCTGATGCCTTAGGTTTTAACTTTTATATTTTTCAAATCCTGTATTGCTTAGCCTGTAACTCTGAAGTTTTGTGTGGCCTGTTAACTACTGTTCTCTCATGCTGGTTAGACATAAAAAGCCTCTCTAGGTTTGTTATTCAGGGACACCAGGCCCCAAAATGTGTAAACTAAAGCCTGGGGGCGGGGGGAGGGGATGACAAACTTGGGGTTATTACATCATTAACTAAAGCTATAATTGGAGAATTAACCCTGATATGCAAATGGACCAAACTTATAAAAGTGTGAAGAACCCAGGGTCCATCTTGGGTGTAGCCTTTGGCCTGCCCAGGGTGTACCTTTGAAGGCCCTTCAAATAAATACCTACCTTTATTCTCTTATTCTTGTCTAGTCTCTGTTTTAGGTGGCCACCTCAAGGCATCAGTTTTTTGGCAACCATGAACGGATGATGAGGCTTCTGGAAATCTTCTGGACTGAGAAAGATCCAGCTCAGCCCCCCATTGCCGGCACTTTGGGGAAGAGCAGTTGCCACAGTTCAGGGGGCGGCAGAGCCCAAGAGCCCAAAAAATTCTCCAGGTTCAACACAGAGGCATGTGAGTAAGTGAACAAAGGTGGTATTTTGTTACTAGCATCTGGGTTGGGTGTTAAGAGATGTCTCATAGTTTTGTTTGGGGACTTGAGAGGATCCAAGGGGGTTTTAGTTTGTTTTCTCAAAAAAAAATTGATTTACAGTTAATTAATAGTGTAATGTTTAAAAATGTGTGAATTGTGTAAAATCCAAATAAGCAGTCATAGCAGTCTTCTGTCCATATTTCCTGTTTAGTTATTTGCACTATGTGAAATAATGGGAATCTTTTTTACAGCTTTTGTTTCTTAAACATGATACTATTACTTAACTGTAAATCTTTTTTTTTTTTTGAGAAAAAAGTGAACAAAGGAAACTTTTTATCACAAAAAATTATTTCCAGTATAACTTAAATCACTATCAATATGTTTTTCATTGCTTGTTTATAGCAACTTTGTTGCTGAGAAAAATTTTATCTATAAAAAACAATTAAAAATCCATTAGAACTAAACAGCATAAGAGAATTCATAGATTATTGGCCCAAATATATACTAGTTATGTGAAATAAAAACGATGATTGAAACACCTACATAGATATTGAAGAAAATAAAATGCACTGTGTAGGTCATACAAATTAGTGTTTAATTCCACTTCATCCGTCACACTTTTGCTTCTGTATCTGCCATAGAGTGGTGAAAGGAATGCTGAGTGATGCCACAGACCTCTCAGTTTGTGACTGTGCATATCTTAAATTCATTAAACCTAATTCATTTATGCTGTGTAACAGTAACACTGATGAGCCTTAGAGCATACACATACCGCTTAAACTTTTGTCTGTGGTTGTCCCCTCTAGCATACAGTTAAAATACATAAAGAAAAAGCTCAGCTTTGGCTTCCTCAGTCTTCTGTGCCCAGTAACAATAATTTTAAATAAAATTTCACAGCAGAATTCTTAAAGACCTCCTGAAGAGACAAGTTTGAAAATTAGACTAAATTTGTCCTTATTATGAGATGACAAAGCATTTAGTTGAAAACTGAAAGTTCAGCAAATGTGTTTGCCAGAGATTTCAGCTGTGTTGAAAAGCTATCAGCCTCTTACTCTCTACACTCTACACTGTTCGCAAAATTCACCTGGGAGAGCAGTGAAGTTACAACACTAAAAGGCTCTACAAATTCTCAGCTTTTGTTCTGTACCCATAGGGTCGGCTGACAGTTATACAGGCTTTAGAGGATTTTCACATGAAGTATTTCTGTGTTCTCTAGGTGAGAGTGAGAAGTGGAATGATACTTTGCAGAGAATTAAAAGGAGACAGAGAAGAATCCCTGTCTACCATTAGACTGTATAAATCAAACCCAGTATTTAGAACAGTGAAAATGTCAGTTTTTAAGCTGGAGAAGAGAGGACAGATGGATACCAGTTTTATAGGCTCAACTTTGCTCATGGCAAAATTTCAATTATTAGTAGTCAGACCACTGGATAAAGCCATTTGCACGCAGAGGAGGGTTTTTCTTCAAGATTTCTTTGACTAGACAGATTTTTCCTTTTTTTTTCTATTATGTCTCAATTAAACTGTTTCAAAAAAATTGTACAAGCACTCAGGAGTACTAAAGTGAGCTTTCTGAATGTATAAAAGATTTCTTCAAGAGCTTTGATGTAATTTGTAAGCTCTCAAAGGTAAGATTTATGTTATTATAATCTTCTTCAAGGCAAAATGACACTAGAGTTACCTTGTTCATGTAAAGTTACTGGGTATTATGGTAAGAGACATGAGCATAAGACACAAAGAAGAAAAATAATCAGAAGTATATTCAAAAACTAATATAAAAAACAGAAATATAAACCAGAAATAATATTAATAGACATAAACAGTGGAAATAAAATATTTACACCAATTTAAAAGGTATTAAAACTAATAGTATTGAACAGATTTTCCGTAAAATAGTGCAAAATAAAAAATGCCATTTTTGATACTTATTCTATAATCTTAAACATCTTTCCATATTAATAAAACTGAGGATTCTTTTATGTTTACAACATATATAGAATCACAGAGTCATATAACCATAGCATTGTTTGGGTTGGAAAGACTCAACAAAGTTCCCTGAGTACAACCTCTCAGCCACGTGCAGTGGCATCTTTCACTAGATCAGGGTGTTCAAAGACAAATCTTGAACACTTGTGATGACTGGGCATCCACAACAACACTTCCAGTTATGAGTCTCTGGGAAACCTGTTCCAGTGCCTCATCACTCACATAATAAAAAACCTTCCTCTTTATGTCCAGTCTAAATCTACCCTCTCTCAGTTTAAAAACAGTGCACCTTTTTCTGTCACTACCGCCTCCAGTAAAAAGTCTCTCTCTGTCTTTCTCAAAAGATCCCTTTATATATTGATAGGCCACAATAAGGCTTCCCTGGTGCTTCTCTTCTTCAGCCTGAACAAGCCCAACTCAGCCTTTCCTCATAGGAAAGGTATTCAGGCCCTCCTCTGGAGCAACTCCAACAGGTTCAAATCTTTTTAGGCTGGGGATCCCAGAGCTGGACACAGCAGGAACACCCTCCAGGTAGGATGTCATGAGAGTAGTGGGGGAGAAAAGTCACCTTGCTTGACCTGCTGCCCATGTTTTTGGGGTTTTTTTGCAGCTTAAAATGTGATTGGATCTCTGGGTTGTAAGGGTATTTAACTTTTCGTCTACTGACATCCCCAAGTCTCTCCAGGTCTGTTCTCAATGTATTCACCACTCAGTCTCCATTGATATTGAAGATTGCCCCAACCCAGGTACAGGACTTAGCCTTGCTTAGCTTCATGAAGTTTATATTGTCTTCTTCGAGCCTGTGAAAGTCCCTTATGGGGATACAAGAGTAGGCTGTAGCCTTGATGGCTTGCGGCTGTGTCTCCGGGAGGAGGGCAGGCCAGCATTGAATGCAGGTGTGGTGATTCCTATAACAAGAAGCACATGAGTAGCCCAAGGGATGGGTATAAAGGGCTGTGCTGTAGGATCACAAGAGCAGATACTGAGCTGCAGCTGAGCTGATGCCTGCCACTGCCTGCTGATGCCTGCCACCCTGCTTTATGCTGGACTTTTTGGACTCTGACATCTGGTGCCTGTGTTTGTATGTATCGCGGCGATAACTGGCTGAGCCTTAGAAGCTCTTGAAAGCCTCCGACAGTATAAGGCTCACGGACTGCAATCCACTTGGGGGAAGTGGAAAAGCCGGCCGGCGTGTAATCCCTGGGCGGGGGTGTGCCCAGGAGAGCCGTGAGTAGCCTACACATGTAAGTCCAGGATTGGAGTGCCTTGGGCGACCGTGCCTCTGGGAAGGACGGTGAGCCGCTGTAGCTCTTGCCCAAGCAAGTCTGGGATTGGACTGCTTTATGGGTGACCGTGCCTCTAAGAGGGATGGTGAGCTGCTGTAGCTCTTGCCCATAAGGTCGGTGAGCCGCTGTAGCTCTTCCCATGCGTGATTACTGCAGATGGTGCCGCAATGTCACACTGCAAACTGTGTTGGCCTGGTGTCCATCAATATCTGGAACTATGTTGCCCCGGTGTACGGCAACAGTCCCTCTGGATGGCCTGTCTTCCATCTGGGGTATCAGCTGCACCACTCAGCTTGGTGTCACGTGCAAACTTGCTGAGGGTGCACTCAGTCCTACTGCCTGTGTGATTAATAAAGATATTGAACAGAACTAGTCCCAACAGGGGCTGCCAAGGGACACCAGTTGTGACTGATCCCTGTTTGGACATTGAGCTGTGGACTCCCATTCTTTGCATGCAGCCATTACAATTACAGAGAATTGATGTTACCTCCTGAACAGAGCTGAAAGAAATCCTATTAAATCATAAAGCTGAAGTTAGAAACAGTCTGTCACAATAACCAGGACAGGCAATACTGATAATCTTTCAATGTAATTCTGAATACTCATCCATATCTCTCAATAGAGAGAAGGGTAGTACTAATAGTCTGTATACATTTATCAAGAAAAATGGAATTTAGATCATATAAATGATAAAAATTTATAAAAATCAATCAATTTAAATGTTTGAAATGCAATGTCTAGTTTCTTCACTATTTTCTTTAAGGGATTGACTCCTTTTTGGCTTTGTTCTTTGTGGGGTTTTTAATCTTGTTAAAAGAAGATACAGGAAAGAAACAGGCTAAAAACTGTGCAGAAACCCTTAGAGTTATTTCTATTTTCCCCTTATTTTTTTAAATGTGACAATTAAATCCTTAATTTTTTTTTATAGTTTTGCTCAGAAAGCTTGAAGTTAAAATGCTATATATAAGACAAATGTTTATTTACTTTTTTTTTCCCAAGTTTTTGATCAGGTTCCTATTAACCACTCTCCCTCAGAAACTTTGATCCAAGTAGCACTTCAGGTTTTTAATTTGCAGGCTGTTAGTCACTGAAGTAGAAAAAATTGGTTTTCCACATATTTACACACGTCTGTCTTTACAGATATATATATATATATATTGTTGTCTATATCTACACACACACAAACATCTATCAGAGAAATATTATGTTAATATCACTGAACTGTATGGTAATGCCAGCCTCAGATAAGCTATAAACTTAAATCTGGAAAGGGCTTTCAAAACTGTTTTCTTGCCAACTGGCGTACTAAGTTATTGTAATTTATTGCTGACCTTGGTTAGCAGGTGTGAAATGCATCAGGGGAGATGTAGTGAATCATCATGATTTTGTTTTCAATTATTGTGTTTGTTGTCTGCAGCTGAAATATGAATGAAATGTATTTTATGTAGCTTTTTTCAATGATAGCCAGAGTAAATGCACAAGGCAAAACATTTTACCATGCTTCCTTTGTATTGTTAAAATTTCTGCTATGAGATAATTCCTATCAAAGTGTTTAGACACATTGTGTGCCCAGGTTGTATGTACTTTTCCTGTGGTTAAGGAAAAGAAACAGTGGGAAGGTTTCTGTGGTAAGAACACTCATTACCTGCCTCATATCACACTCATTTCCCAAAACTCTTGCCAGAGGCTCACATCAAATGTAGAATACTGTTAGATGTAAACTTGACAATTGCTCCAAACCATATAGATTGTTGCAGCTTCTTTGGTATCTCCAAACACAGTAAGATATATCCTTACTTAAATAACATGAACTAGAAGGATTCCCTACTACAAGGTATAAAGACAACATTGTAGCTTTGCTATTAGATGATGAGTCTAGAAAAAGTGGACTCTGGTTCTGAGACACATCTGACCAAAGTTTTGTCGAGTTATGCAGAATTCTGTGATATCTCTTTACGAGTAATCTCCTGTCTCTAATGAGACTTAATCAGCAACACAAGTATGGAAAATTAAGCTAAACTCTTAATTTCAGCTATTTTCCATAATTCAACTCCTGACTGTCTCACTTCTTTCAAGCTCAGGACAGCAGCTGCACAAAGCATCCAGCCACCTATCCCTTCTTTCAGTGCCTACACCTGGATACTACTAGTGCTGCACATAGTACTAAATTCAGGTAAGGGCACAATCACGTAATATTTTCAAGGGGATGGAGAGTCTTAGACACGTAGAAAATTCCCTTCAGCTGTGCAGATGTGTTAATACTCTGGTTTAAAGGAAATAATATAATTTGAAAATAGCTACTTGTTGAAGTTATTTCTTTTAAGGAAAAATCTAAGAATTTGATGTTGCACTAGTTCATCTTGCACAGTCACAGCATCTTTGGAAATTTTCTCTTAAATCAGGCTAATGTTGTCTTTGCAAATTTACGCACAAAATTTACTTATTGCACATATTTTTAATTATACTCTTCAAAAAATTTTGTTGCTGTTGCTTCAAAATATAAATGCATTCTACATTTTTGCTTTGATCTGTGTACAGATGTAGAAGGGTTTGGATATAGAAAGGAAAACCACAATGCACATGCATGTCCACACATGTGTATATATATAGTTATTTCATATAAGAAAGAATAAAGAACGTCTTTGAATAGCTAGTTAAAGACTTTCAGGAACGATTGACTTAATCTGAAATTTTACATGTAAATTTATTTTCTTATATTATCTGTATATATATGACACTTTAGGAGAGTTAGACATACAGATTAGGGGAAGAAACAAAAGTTTAGTTTGTTGAGTTATTGTTGAATTGCTAAAATCTTAATATTTGGAATATTATAGCCTCTCACCTTAGTGCAGTCAGATAAGTATCAATGCTTTAGCTGGTATTTCAAGGCACAACTTCTGGTTTTTACAACTTAATAGATATGCAGTCAAAATTAATTTCATTCTGTTCTTAACTCCAAACCCACAAACTTCTAAAGGTTTAAAAAGAAGTAATCTGCTTATGTAGTAGGAGTATGGCATAGTAACCATATATCTGTTGTTAACTAATTTGCTTGCTTTCTTATTTTCATTCTTTCTTTCCTACTTTTTTTTTTTTTTGATTCTATGTATAATTCTTTGAATTCAAACTCATAAAAAACTGTTGATGAGATTCAGCTTCAGAGGAACAGTTTTTGACTCATAATATTTCAAAAAACACATTTCTGGAAACTTTGCCATATTAAATCTTATTAATATAGGGGTCTGGCACAGTCATTATTGAGTTGTCATCATAGTCTACAGGATATAAATCTAAAAAAAATGCCTCCTGTATAAAGAGAATTCTTTATTAAAACCACCTTTCTTTAAAACTATATTACATCAATATGTGATTTTTTTGTGAGCAGAAGTTCCTTTTATATCACCATGGTTGGTCAACTCCCTGCTTGTGTTGCATCAGTAGTAGAGCTATTAGAAAATGTGGAAAGCAGCTTGAACAGGTGACCTTTTAAAGAAAAGCTTGTCAAACCACTGATCCCAGTAAGATCTTCATTAAAGTGAATGCAGTATCTGCCTATTTTTGTTTTTTAAGCTTGAGAATTGAAATATCCTAGGGTGATTTAGTTTACTTGTATTTGATAGCTCCTTATTTAATAGTCCAAGTCTGATTCTGTATGTATTTCAAGCAGATAACATTCAGAAGCAGTAGCAAATCATTACTTCCATGTCTGGCCATAATCTGACTGACATTATTTTAGCAAAAATTATCTACAATACATAAAGTTCTGCTGCAGATAGTTAGAGCATAATGAAAGAGACATCAGTTTTATCAGGGCTCACTGCTTCATAGTCATGGGCACATAGAATATTCCTGTAAGCAAATATAGTTGAAATTAGTCAGTGGTTACCAATGCATATTTCAGATGATATTGTTAAAAATGTGAATATCAGCAGGTTAAAGATGACTTGTAGGGATACCCAACATGTATAACAAGTTACCAGCTAATGCTTCCACTGATGTTTATCACGAATACAGAGTGCACTAATATTCCACATTTAACAGACGTCTGGATTCAAAATAGTCTCTATCTTATGTGCCAAGTCCCTCCAGGCTGTCAGTTGAACACAGCTTGTTTTACAGTTTGCCTAGATTTCACAGATTGCCTAGTGGATTCTTGAGAATCTACTCAAGAATTTTGAATGCATGAGAAAATGTACGAGGAATTTTTAATCCTGTCTTTCTTCAGCTCAAGGAAGTCACCATCTGCTTCAGTCATGCAAGAGAAGAGTTCAGCTAACAGCAGCTGACATGTGAATTCCAGAGCTGTTGTGCCAACACTTCCAAAGCCATGGCTATGTCAGTAATTGGCCAGCTAGAAACAATTATTAGATGCCATGATTCTAATTAGCAACAACTTGATGGTTATTGTTTTTCCCCCTTTAAACAGCAGAAGATTTAGGACTCCATCCTCTTTCAGAACAAATACATTTTTAGAAAATGCACTTAATTAAAAAAAAGAAAAATTGTCCATCACTACTGCTAAAAATACAATAAAACATGAAGATAGATTTTATACGTCCTAATATTGAAAGACAGACATTTGTCTTTAAACACTTGATATCCTGAAGCACTATGAGAAATTTCCTCAAGTTGTACATAGTTCATGGCTGCTTTACACTTCTTACTCTAACAGGCAAGTGAAGTGATCTTTTCCAATTCTCAAGAACACCCTTTTGCACGGGAATAAATGCTGTGTCTGTTTTCTTCACTGTGTCTATCTGTGACCATTTGTGCTGCGAATAAAAGTGCAGGGAAGATCTGGTTGCTAAGCTGCCAGAAATTGCATCACAGTTAGATAAAAGACCTGGTTATAAAAAAAGGGCCAGTGGTGGGAGAAAAGTAAACGTTTTCACAGGTGACTTGGCTAGAGATTTAGTTCATCAAAGACCTTTTTTTTTTTTTTTGAAAGAAACAGGAGAAAAAAGAAAAGAGACAAAGGGCTTTTTAAAAATTATTTGGAAAAGATCAGACAGAGCAAGCAGGAAAGTTGTCTTAAAACATATGAAGTAATTATGTTAGAATGGAAATTAAATAAAAGCAGATAGGAGTAAAAATAGCCATAATTATAATCAACAATAGAAGACCTGTGCTAAAAATGGAAGTAGTTTCCTGAATCAGGGCTCTAAGAACACTTACAGCATATTTGAAGAGCAAAATAAGGCTCCCCTTGTCACTTAGTGTGATTTTTGTTTTAAGCTCACATTAAAACAGTCTTTTTAAAGACTATCAATAAGAGAAATTTTATATTTTTATTATTTTTAATATTGTAATTATAGTTCAAGCTTATAAAATAAACTATAACTTCAGCTAAAGACCTGTCTTTACTCTGAAGAACCCTTTTGATCACTCATATCTTTCTTTCAGTTTAATTGCCAGAATTAATGTTTGGACAGGTGGGAAGCCACCTGAACATGGCTTTTTAATATAACCTTCTAAAGAAATAAATTTTCTGAGATAATGTTGGTCATCCTTCTTCCACTCCTTCCTTTCACCAAAGATGTTGAGTGAAATGGTGCTGAGTTAAACTTAATTATTTAAAAAAGGAGTTTCTACAATTTTTCTTTGAGCTGTAAAAAATCATTTATTTTTTAATTCAATTTCATAAAAATGCACAGATTGCATTTGTGAGCTTTTTAGATGGATAATTATTATAATTCTGTTTTTAATGAAGAATTTAGCCTAGAAATATTGAGAATTATGAGTACTGAAATCCCAATTATGTAGTTAGTTATTGGAAACACTGAGATAATAATCTTTAGATTATTTTATATATTAACAGTTACAAAGAACTTTTTAGTTACCATTCATTTCATCCTAATACATGTTTAAAGTTGATCAGACGAGTTCCTGTTGCTCTTGACTCATTACAGAGTATTAAGGACTCAGCAGAATATATTCACAGACATATTGTAGAATACTTCATTTGCAATAAAACCCCCAAAAATGTTATTAAAGTTTTTCTTTTTTTTAGTTTCATTTGCAATGCTAAAAAACAATGACAACTTTTAAGTCCACGAACTTCCCATGTCTTTAAAACTATACTGTAGATCCAGTGTGAGGTAAGAATGAGCCTTTTCCTGTTCTTTCACACTATTTGATCCTAAAACCTATCCTGAATTACCAATTTCAAATTTTCCCTAGATATATGCAAATAGTTTAGATATCAACTTATATTTTGTCCTTTTCTCGTATTCTTGTAACAAAAATAAGAAATCTCTTGCAGATTTTGCAGATGATTTGCCTCCACTTGAAATGATTTTTATTACAGTACTAATATTGATAATTTTATAAGGAACAATTGTCACCTTACATGATGCCATTCTTTTTTTATTAGTCCTGCTGTAAATGGTGCAGAATTCAGGAGAACTAGCCACACCTTCTCCAAATCAACAAAGCTTTCCCAATTATTTCTTCCAAGATTTAAAGTATTGTGAAGAATTCTACATTTTTACTCACAAGGAAAGGTATAAGTGTCTAGCTAAAAATATTTTGTGTTCTTGCATCATATTTGCTGCTTAAACATGGAAGTCTGGACTTGAATTGAGAAAAAGGCATAGTTATGTCAAAAATTTGCAAATATGAGCTATAAATTTTTTTTTTGCTTTTCTCTATTTTTCTAATGGTTCCTTTAACATAAAGAAATCACAGAATATGAACATAAAAAGTGTGAAAAATAAATAAATGGTAAATAGTTGATAATTATAAATGGAATAGAGATATTCAGATTTCTATCTTTGTCCTAAAAGGCATTCTGGATGGAGGTTCCTTGGAACCACTTTTCACTATGGTGTTCCCTTGAAGAGAAATAATGTTTGCACCTGACATAACTCTTGATCTGCCTGTCAGGCTTTCAAACACAGTAAGGCTGAAGCCCAGTTTATGCGTACATAGATAAGCCTGTTGACTTTGCAGATCTTTTTGGGGAACTAACAAAAATATAATATGAATGCAGTATAGCACAAGCCAAGGTAATCAACGCAGGCAAATATTCTGTCTCTGCCAAAATTTTTGAAGGCAAAGCTATTACCATCAGAGATACTACCATCAACTTTACTAATAATTTCAAGTAATAAGGTTCAAGAATTTATATTTACATTGAATCTATGGATTAAATTTATATAAAGTATCTCTTTGCCTTATATTCCTTTTTTCTTAGAGTGCTCTTGATATTAAGACCTTGGAAAGGGTTTCACAAAGCATTTCAAGGAGGTACATGGAATGTTTATGAATAACAGTCCCCTGGTTTTTGTGGCCAGTCTTTGAAAATTTCAGTGGCCAGTGTAGTAGGAATGAATGCTATGTTTCTGTGGTTTATGGGGTAGTAAATACAGAGGAAGTTGAAGGTGCATATAATTTTTCAACTTTCAGGTCCACTTCAGACAGATAGCAGAGGAGAAGATAGTTCTCTATAACTGTAAAGTTAAAAAGAGCTAGATGGGGGGGGGGGGGGGGGGGGGGGG
>VWZT01012344.1:113587-144686 GCA_013397055.1 Pachycephala philippinensis | reverse complement strand
TTAAAAAATATGTCTGCCATTTCATGATATGGAAGTTTCCAAAAGAAAGAGAAATTTTTATTAGATGTGTATATCAACATTGAGATTCTCTATCATTCCTCTATAGAAGAACATAAGGAACATTTTTCAAGACAAATAGGACAGAAAGTGTATATGTTTAATAACGTATACATACACACATACATATATAGTATTTTTTAATTCTTTCTCTCCTTTCTCCCTTTTTCCTCCATCCAGTAATTAAATATACCAGCATTTCACGCTGACAGACGATGTGTTGGACTAACCATTACATGCCTTGCAGCAGCATTTGCTCACACTGCAGCCTGACTCATTTATGAGGTTACTTATGTAAGTCTTCAGTAAAAATAGTATGTGTAGTGAGCTAAAAACTCCTGTCAAGCACCAAAATGGGGTAGAAAGGATGTTCTGAATTGTCACTTACCATCCCTTACGTGTAAATATCCCTTATTACATTGGCAGAGTAATTTAATTGCTGTGGATATTGGTACCTGTAATCACATAAACTGTAGATCAATGCGAGCTTTCATTTCTGCTCCAGATTTTGAAAATAGAGTGGCTGAAATACACAAGCACATTTTTCAAATTAAAGAATGAGTAGACGAGTGTTGCAAATAGAGGGTAATGCTAAGACCTGAAGTCACCCGATAGAAGGAAGCCAGCCCTAGGCAAGCTCTTGGCACCAGGAATGCACCAGCTCGGAATCTTTGTCAGAAAGATCCCTCACAGGATTCTCTGCTGCGTGTCTGTCACGTGCATCACTGAAACACACCACTGCATTAAGTAAAAGGAGAGTATCAGTAGTTACTGATCATTCACAACTCTTCAACATGTATTTTTTCTTATAATAAAATGCACCTGGTTTATCTGGTTTGTGGAATTTTTTTAAACTTCGTTTTTCACTGGAAAATGTGATGCCACAAAAAACTATAGCCTTGGATACATTGGTTGTACCTAACCAAATATTTAACAGTAGTTAATTAACTTTCAGCTGTTCATATGAAAGATCAATATCTAGTTCTCACCTTTGTTGTTTTTTTTTTTGTGATGAATTCTCTACAAACATAAAACACAAACTGCTAAGAATTTTACCTTTTTAACATTTTTTTATTAATTTCAGTTCTATTTAGTTTTAAAGTAATAGGTCTGGATTTGTTTTTTTCAACTAGAAAGAAATTTTAAAAAAAGGCGAGGTCTTGTATTCAGATACAATAATGATTATGTTTTTTTCAAGGACTATAATTCATTTTAAAAGTATTATAATTAATTTTAAATATAAAATGACATTAAAATAATCACTGTATTTCAATTTATTTCAGTGGTCTTTGTATGTTTTGTATTCCTTTTATTTCTGCAAAGAAGGCTTTGGTTTTTTGGGGTTTTTTTCACTCCTCTCAGTTCAGATGAGGAGAAGTGTATGAAAAATCAGGGTAGAAGTTCTGATGAATATAATAGTTAGTCTAGGACAGCTATAACAAGTAAGTACTTTGCCACCAGTACCACACAGTCTCTGCTATTTGTATTCCTGCACATACCTGGCACAAGTTACTTCCTAACATTTTTTCATTTTTGAAAGGAAAGTGCTCAGCCCTAATCTAACTGGCATTGTCATGATTGAATGCTGCTTTTTTTCCTACAGAACTGCTGTTTTTGCTAGACTTTACAAACTTTCTGTCAATGGAGCTTTCTAATGGAAGTATTTTGTAAAATCTGGAACATCATTTGAGCTTAAATTTCCTTTAACTGAAACCAAACAGAGTCTTGGGTACCTGCTTGGAAGAAACATTTGGAAAAAATTAATATGGAGAAGCACTGGTGATTATAAACATCTGTCCTTCAGCACTGTTTTAGGCCCACAGACCATTTTGAAATCACTCTGACTCATTTATTTTAAGTGATTAATACAGCAACATTTAAGAAAAATATCTATGGGATGTACTGTATGGAAAATTTATTGTAAAGAGAGTAATAGACCTGCTACCATATGAAGGATAAGTTTGTCTTTTGCCTTCCTTCACTGGTGATAAGTTTTTTGTAGTGTAATTTTATGAGAACAACTTACTGACAAAGCTGTGTTTAAATTTTATATATAAATATATATCTCTATGTCTCCTGAACACCACTGTGCATCAAAAAAGCACCTCTATGTCCTCTACCTTTTTCTTTCTTCTTTTTAGTGCTGGAACACGGAGCTGCAGCATTGTTCTGTATAAATAACATAAATTTCATAGCCATGATCTTTTGGGAAAATAAACCATTTCTCATCTGCTGAATCAAATACCTTTTTCACTTTCAAAGCTATGCAGAACTGTCGTATTTTATACATTAGAGAATGTTTATACAAGCATGCTTTTAAAAAAATATCTGGATGAACAGACTTTATCGGGTGTCAAAAAGCATCTGTTGATAAATGGCTTTGTATGTGTTCTGAGTTAATATTAATCAAAAAAGGAAAGTATTCCTTCTTAATCCAACCTCCTAGAATAACCATACATTTAAGCAGAATATAAATTAACCAGAATACCTTTGTAAGGCAGGTATTCAAAGATTTTATTGCGGAAATAAGTCTGGAACAAGTAGGATTATAACTACAAAAATGACAAATATTTAACTTATTCTTAAAAGCTAGCATATTGTTTAAATTTCAGCTTTTCTATTTATTGGATTAATGCTAATTTTATGTTGTAAATGGAATCTTTTCTCTCTGCCAAAGTGAAACAACTGTGTAATACATTAGGTATTATTGTTCATAAATAATAATAGCAGGGTCTTGCTCTGTCTTACAGTTATGTGCAGCTCTGCTAGGCACCTCTTAAAGGTGGTATTTGTTAAACAATAGAAGCATTATTTGGTCATAAAACAGAGCAAGGAGGAAAACAGCAAAACAACTCTAAGGAATAGTGCAACATTAATGACTGGATGATGTGTACTTTTATGTTAATGAGTTCATAAATTCTTTAAACATAGCGTTTTGAGATGTGTTAGAGTCATGGAAAATGAGGCTGAAAAACTTCTCAAACACTTCAGGAATCCATCTGTGGAAATTCCCTCCTGAAGAGAGGGTCACTATATCTAAACTTCTCCTGACAGATGTTTATCTATCCTGTTCTTAAAAGCATCTAAAGATAGAGATTTCACATCCTGCTAGGGCAATCAGTTACCTTGCTTAAATAGCCTCAAGGCTGGAAAGTTTTTCTGAGTGTCTAAGTTAGATCCCCTTCAATGCAATTTAACCTATTTCTTTTTTCCTCTCCCCTAGGAGACAGTTCATTTATTCTTTTCTGCCATAATCTTCCATAGATTTGAAGGCTGTTATTTTGTCTCACTTTAGTGTTCGGTCCTGTAGATGAAAGTAGCTGAATTCCTCACTTTCCTCACAAGCAGTGGTTTTCTAGATTTCTGGCCACATTAACTGTCTTCCAGACTCTGTCATACTGGTTCAAACCCCTTTTTTAAATGTGAGGTCCAAAACCAGGCCAAAAACTCTGTTGAGATCTCACTTATGTTGGACAGACAGGAAGGAGTTGCTGAAGCATCTAATTTATGCTAATCTTCAGACTCTCTTTTATGTTCTTCCAAGAGCAGGACAGGTACAACTCCTGTATTGGGAGTGGCAATCAGTCACCCAGGACCTGCGCAACCAGGAGATGGACCCTAAGAACAAGATTCATTAGCCTTTAAAAATTATATGCCTTGCTATTAGGACTACCTCTGAAGGTTGAGGAGCAAACAACCAGTCCAAAGGTAGCACTTCTGCAAATGAGGTCAGCAACAGCCTGTGAGAGGGCTGAAATATTTCCTGTTCAAGTCTAAAAAAGGTCTGCTTTTGGTCTGAGAACTTAATCCTGGCTCATTATATTCCCACTTGACCCTGGGAAATCTCTCACCTTTAGGAGAGAAGGGGATCTCCTTTACCATGTTGTGTATGATCAGTGTGAACAGTGTGTAAGGATGGGAGTGACTCTGCTGCCTCTAGTCAGCCAGCTGCCAGGATCTCTCTCTGCCTTTTGTTGCTCCAAGTTCTTCTGTCAGTGGATTCAGCACAGTTCCTTCATATGCACATTTAGTAGCTGTGCCCCAGATTGCATCTCAATACGGAGTGTAAAATATATATTAGCATTGTGGCAGTTTAGTCATTTATCTTCTTCTTAAACAATTAACAGATAGTTAATCTGGTTTGTATATACAAAACACTTTTTCATTCTAACACAGAGACTATTCATTCTCTGTGAGAAGTGCATGTGCCCTGTTTGCCTTTACTAAAGTAATAAAATCCCAAGTCTGTTTATAAAGGAAGATTAAATCAATTTTCTATTTCACAGAAACACAGAGACTTTGTGAGCCAAATCCCTTCCTGCTGTACTTCAGTGTGGTATATCCCTGGTCTCTTGGCTTAAGCAGAGTTTTTCTTTTTTTTTTCTTTTTTTTTGCTTCACTTGAGATTCTTTGAGATGGTGCTGGTTTTGTTATATTTTACTCTGTTTCTAATGCAGAATCCTAACCAAATCATCTGTTTCCCCTCACAGGATCTCATCTGATCTTTAATCTCCCTCAGAAGTAGCTGTTGTTGCCTCAAAACAAACAGATCTGACATTTTGCGAATGCATTGTCCTAATCCACTAGTTCCCTAACTAATACCAGTTAAGCAGAGTTGATTAGCAGCTCTGTGGAGCCTCTGCCTGTTTGCAGAGCTGTCGGCTCCTGCCTACACTAGTGTATAGCACAAATGGACTTAAAGTGTTGCCACACTGAAGATAGGGATACATGTCTAGAACAATTTAACTTGCAAGCAATTTTTTAAAGGATTTTGTAATGTCAAACTGTTTATTTTCAGTGACAAATTACAACAAAAAGCAGGGGGGAAAATCAGTTCTAAACTTAGTCTTAATCTAGTGGCACAGAAAAGAAACCTTAGAAAGGTCTGACAATTCTGACATCTCCGGAAAATGCTTATGTCTTATAATGATGTTATAACAGAGAAGGAAATAATACGAGCTCAGCTTAATGATATAGCACAAGATCATTATTTAAAGCCTATCAAATACTCATTAGATTATTCTTCATTAGGTTAGGTTATATTATATATTTTTTAGACCAACTAAAATGAAGATTATGTTTTGTGATTTACTTCTACCAGTTCAACCCCCCCTTTTCATTCAATTCAGAAAAGATAGCTCACATATATATTCACAGGTGTGTGCATATGTGTTCGCATGTGTATACCCGCTGTTTTTTGGTAACAGAGTAATTTAAGGTCAGTTATTTAAACAAAAAAAAAAAAAAAGGTCTGACACCATAGGCTTAAGAAAAACATCAGTCTGGGAACTAGGAAATATCAATGATTTATGGTTCCAGCATCACACTGTGATAGGTTGCTTCATTTTATAGTAATTTACAACATTTCATGTTGTAAATAGATTATTTTATGGTGATGTATTATACCATGAAGTGCAGTAAAAATAAATGCAGAAAATATTTGATTTATATAAAACTTTGAATTCAGAGATTCATGTAGAATGGGAAGTCAAGCATGAAAATAGTTCTTTGGGTTTGGGGAAAAAAATGGTTTACAGAAATAATACTTTACGCACACTTCATTGGCTTACACTAGTACTGCATAGTGTATGCCACCATTAAGTTTTCTTTAAGGCATTTCTTATTTGGAAGTTGCATAAACTGAATCCAGTGAATTATAGTAAATTTAATAACCCCTTGTTCTTGTAGTAGTTTCTGAGACATGAAACCTTTCTGATACTGAATAATTTTTTTGTGTTTCCTGGCATTTTCCAGGACGACAGCAAACAGGTATTTTCAAGTTTTTCTGGAAAAGTTCACTAAACCAGTTACAAGGCAGAAATATCAAAGTTGCTGCATAGCAAGTGGACAAACAGTAATTTGCAAACCATCATAAAAGACTGCATAGTGCACAGTAACTGTGGTCTAGAAAGCAATAATTGTGTACAATTTGCAGGTGAAAAATGATCTTAAGAAGTGCAATATGATTTGTGGTACCACTTTGTTCCTATTATAAAGGAGTTTAATTATCAAGTTTTATCACAGGATATTTTATAGTGTCTTTCTGTTTCTGTTTACAATATTCAAAATTTTTTAAGAAATACTTATTCATGCCTGCAAAATGTACCATCTTTAAATACCTAAAGATATAGACCACACACATTTGTACTCTCTCACATATTTCTTTCTATTACTTTATGAATTTAAAAATACTTCTAATAGTAGTACAAACCCTGCTGTTCTCATTCGCTAGAAGCAATAGTTCAATGTCAAGATTTGCAGCAGGATATTTGATAACTTCCATCAAAGTGCTTGCATATGACCCAGCTGTTTTGGGTTTGCATGTCCAGGTTTTGGTAGGGGGGGGCTACCAAAGTGGGGTTTCTGTGAGAAGCTGTCAGAAGTTTCCTCCATGTCTGGCAGAGTCAATGCCAGCTGGCTCCAGGATGGTCCCACTACTGGCCAAGACCAAGGCAATCAGGAATGATAGTAATGCCCCTATCATGACATATTTAAGAGACGAAAAAAGTTATTGATAAAATGTAATTGCTCTCAGAGAAGAGAGGAGTGGGAATATGTGAGAGGAACAGCTCTGCACACACAAAGGTCAGTGGAGAAGGAGGGAGAGGAGGTGCCAAAGCTGAACCTGTAGTGCAGACCATGGTGAGGCAGCTGTGTCCCTGCAGCCCATAGCGGTCAATGGGAGTGCAGAGATCCACCTGCAGCCCATAGATAAACCCACCCTGTAGCAGGTGGATGCCTGAGAGGAGCCTGCAAACCTGTGAGAAGCCCATGCTGAAGCAGGCTCCTGTCTGGGACCTGCAGACCCGTGGAGAGAGGAGCCCACGCTGAAGCAGGTTTCCTTGTGACCTATGAGGTAAACATGCTGGAGCAGGTTGTGCCTGAAGGACTGCATCCCATGGAAAAGGACCCACATTGGAACAGTTTGTGAAGAACTGTTTTCCATGAGATGGATTAATACTGGAGATGATCATAGAGAACTCTCCCTCATGGGAGGGACCCCACTCTGGAGCAGGGGAAGGACTTGTCTCCCTGAGCAGGGGCAGGAACAAAGTGTGATGAACTGACCATAACCCCCATTGCCCATCTCCCTGCACTGCTGCGGGGGAGGAGGTAGAGCTTGGGAAGGAGGGAGACATGGGGGGAAGGTGTTTTTAAAGTTTTACTCGTATTATCCTGGTCTGATTTTGTTAGTAATAAATTCAATTAACATCCCCAAGCTGAGCCTGTTTTGCCTGTGATGGTGATCAGTGAGTGATCTCTCCCTGTCCTTATCTCAACCCATGAACCCTTCGTAATATTTTCTCCCCCTTGTCGAGTTGTGAAGGGATGTGATAGAGTGGCTTTGGGGAACATCTGGCATCCAGCCAGGGTCAAACCGCTACACCAGGAAAGAAAGGTGTTTACATCTTCACCAGTGAAAAATATCTCACTTGGTGAAATTCATTGGAAAATTTGAGCAGATAAGTACTACTCAATATAAGTAAGGTCCTCACAAATAAGGCTAGAAGAATTAGAAATAGTACGTACTAAATACTTATTTCTATACATCACTTCTTATATCTAGAATGCTATACAACACTAATATTTCTAATTTATTTTTTTCAATTCCTCTACAAATTTTATTTTGAAAAATATTTCAGATTCAAATTGGGGTTTTTTTCTATTAGTAGTTTTATCTCACTTATTCACCGTGTATGATAATGACAGTATTAAACTCTTTGTACTGCAGGGATGTCTCAGAACCATGGCACAGGTAAGTGTGAAATGAAAACTCTTTGTTATCCTTTGCAGCAAATCTGTAGACTTTAGAAAATGACTTTTCAGTGAAAGATGTCTACTGCATCTGGAAAAGTTACTTGATCTATTTATTAACTAAACTGGTGGGAAGAGTTCTCTCTAGCATGCTCCAGATAGGGCCAGCTTAAGGATTCTCAGCCACATACTAAATTAATTTTGTCAGACCCTGAGCCTGGCTCAGAGGGAAAGGTTTAGGGAAAATAAGATGGAAATATGATGGCTTGCTTTGTCTGTTGTCTTCAGGGACAAACGTAGCTGGTTGGCCTCTATGGCCCATGACAATTATCTTCCCTTAACACTACAAATACCAGGATGAAAGCCCAATGTCTCAGTCACTGAAATGAAGATGATGTTGAATTTAGCATCTTTAACCTACTATATTTTCAATATCTGCATTGTTTTTATTAGGAAAATAACTCCTGGTTTTCTAGCTTTTGAATTCAGTTTTCTGGGTTCATTTAATTTTTTTCTGCATGCTGTGGACGGGCCACGAAATTAAAGGATTTGGGATAATTTGCTTATATTATTAAATATATTCATAAAACTAAACTCCATGATGATTCACTTTAGCAATATTATCAGGTCTTTTGGCTACTATAAGGTGAAGTAGGAATGAACAAATTCAAATTGATCTCTTACTAATTAGCATCTTTCTATAAAATCACAGCAAGATGTAAGACCATGAATATGGAAAATTGGTCTGGGAAAATATAGATTGTAATAGATACTAAAACTAATTATGCCGGGATCTTCAGGGCAATTTACTTACCTTCCTGTCCATTTATGAAAAGCAATATGGCATAAATTCTGTCAGTTGCGGAAACCCTCATTTGAATAACAGGCCATTAAAAAAGTTAGTGCCTGAAAGTAAATGATATAAAATCACAGAGTCATAGAATGTTAAGGTGTTGGAATGGACCTTAAAAATCATCCAGTCCTAAACCCCTTCCCTCACTTCTACTGGACCAGATTGCTCAAGGCCTTATCCATCCTGGCCTGGAACACTGCCCTTGAACACAACCTCCCTGGGCAACCAGTATCTCGTCACCCCGCAGGTACTTTCAGCACACTTCTGGACTTAACACAGACTTTGGGAAGGCCACAATCCCCTCATTAATGACACCAAAGTCCTCAGCTAAGTTTAATCCTAACTGGAAAGAAAAGTACACTTGAAAGAAAAGATTCAGCTGTTTTCTATTCATGTTACATAGGTCTTTCTATCAGCACCTAGAAAACGTAATGTTACCAGATTAGAAGATAAGTCTATTATTTGGCTTTCTCGATACCATCTGTTAAATTTGTTTCAGTTTTCTCTTATAACACTAGTAGAATTTCTACTGACATAGTGACTGCATTTGACCACCCAGAATTATATCTTTTCAGAAAGCTTTTCCATCACTAAAACTAAATTTAAAATCTCCCACTGTTAATCGTAACTATGTCTTCACTAGAGTTTAAACAAACTCTTCTTGAAATATAAACACCACGACAGGAAGCAACTAAAAAGCTTATCTCATAAATATCCAGAAATATTACATATTAATGTAAACTTAAAACATCTAATATAGCAGTTTGGCTTTTGGACCACATGCGTTTAGAAGGAGAAAATGTATATACTGTCAAATGAAAGTTAAAAGACACTAATACAAACTTTGTTCATTAACTCTGGAGAGTTTTCCTTTCTCACTTTCTGGTTGGCCACTACCTCTGACTTCTCCCATCAGACCCTCTAAAGACAATTGAGCAATTACCCTTTGTCTGTGAGGTTAATTACCAACAATACCCAGCTGACCATTAAAGGCCTACATAATCAGTATTTGGGTAGACAGCAGACAGAAAATGTAAAAGTAAAACTAGAAAATGTTGGATAGGGCAAACTTCCACACTTTAGGTGTATTATGTACATTCATCTAGATATATAATATGTAGGATTCCACCAGTTATTAATTCAGATACAGCTAACCTTTATTTGTCTGTAGCATTCTGAGGATGCTCCTAATAATTTCTTTCTGATGCTGTTCCTGGGGGAGGGGAAAAAAGGGATTCAGATTGATTGATATAGCTTTTCATTGAAAAGAAATTAACCCTCTTCAAACTGTGACATCAAAGAGCTCTTGAAACTGAAAGTGAAATTTTCAGTATCAAGCACTTGCAGAGGAAGAAAGAAAAAAAAGAACTAGAGTGAAATAAAAATGACAGTAATTTTTATTATTTTAAAGCATTTATCCATGACACATAATGTTAAAAAGTTTGAATCCTGTGTGAATAAGCACCAAAAGCTTGCTGTTGTACTTTGTTTAAAAAATCAAGCACCCACAATAGAAGGGGTTCAAACCATGTGGTGGACAATCCTTACCCAAGGCTGTAACTTCGTGATCCCTTAGATCAAAGCACACATACTAAGTTAGTTGTAACTCAAATCAGTTTACCAATCAGCTCACCCTACAAGCAGGTGGAACCCCCAAAAAATGGAAGGGGTTGAGAGCTGAACAGTCAGCTGAGTCAGGAGGAAAGGTTAAGCCTTGAATGCCAGTACAGTCGCCCTGACCACACAAGGAAGAGTTCAATAAACAAAATTGATTGACAAGGTGTCGCTGTACACTGGGGCAACATAGTTCCAGATATTGCCTTACATCAGGCCAACACAGTTTGCAGTATAACATTGCAGCACCATCTGCAGTAATCACGCATGGGAAGAGCTACAGCGGCTCACCGACCTTATGGGCAAGAGCTACAGCGGCTCACCATCCCTCTTAGAGGCACGGTCGCCCAAGGCAGTCCAATCCCAGACTTGCTTGGGCAAGAGCTACAGCGGCTCACCGTCCTTCCCAGAGGCACGGTCGCCCAAGGCAGTCCAGTCCTGGACTTACATGCGTAGGCTACTCACGGCTCTCCTGGGCACACCCCCGCCCAGGGATTACGTGCCAGCCGGCNGTGGCAGGCAGAGGCAGGCATCAAAAGGCACGAGCTGGCATCTGCAAGCATCAGCAAGCAGTGGCAGGCATCCACCCGCTCAGCTCAGTATCTGCTGCTCTGTGATCCTACAGCACAGCCCTTTATACCCATCATCCCTTGGGCTACTCATGTGCTTCTTGTTGTAGGAATCACCACACCTGCATTCAGTGCTGGCCTTCCCTCTTCCCAGGGACTCAGCCGCAAGCCATGAGGCCAAGGCTGCCTACAGCCCACTCTTGTAACCCCACAACAAGGATATCTAACAAGGTACTTAAGAGAATTTCAGAATCTAAGTTCCTCAGGTACATCTTGAGCCCATATCAGAGTACAAGTAAGATAGGGAAACTTTCTGCCCCCTTCTTTCTGCAACCCATGTCTTGCTTTACCAGTAAATGAAATTCCTGATGTGCTTTAAAAGAGAGGTAAAACTAGGTGGTTTTCAAAAGAGAGGTACAAGGCATTTCTGTCCAATGCCTCATCCAGATGCTGGGAAGACTGGGATGTACGGCACACCATGGACCAGTTTTGCATCTCAGTATAAATGAAGCTGAAATTTATCACAGAACATGCTGTATTCTAGCATAAAGAACATTCCAGGAGAGATGGAAAACTTCAGAAGAGATTATACTCTTTGGTTTGTCATTCTTCAGAGGAATTATATCCAGTAGGTTCCCAAAATGAGAGTGGTTCTTATGCTGTCTTATTTTGTTTGGATTAATTCTTACCATTTACCAATTCCAAAATCCATTCCCTGCCACACTGACAAAAAATCAAAGTTAATATAATATTTTTGTGATTCACTATTATAAATAGTTCACTCCTAATAGTTGTTTGGATTAATCATTTGCTTACAGAAAGATATATACAATCTAAAAATAGTTTTATTCATTGTCTTTAGTATCTGCTTATATTCCCAGATAATGTATATGGCTAATTTGTTCCTCAGTCCTGTGTGAGTATTAATTCACTTCTAGGTTCCCTTTGGTGCGAACCAACCAGCTCCTGCAAAGCAAAGCCTACATGTGACTCTTCAGATTATTCTTCCTATGGAGTTTTACTTGGAGGCTTAAAATAAAATGAATGAAATTTGTGTATTTGCTATCCTGTGACTTTTTCAACATTTTGCCGGAAGAACCTGCATTCCCAAATGCTTCAATAAGATCTTCACGCTGATGTTTATGCAGCCATCTGGTCTGCACAGACTTTGTCTACTATCAGACAACTTGAACTGAAAAAAATAACATATATAGATGGTGAGGGTCATAGAAACATAACAAGTGCTGAAAAAATCTCAGTCCTCCATGTTATCTGTTGTAGAAAAAACTTAATCCTCTCTGGAGAAGTGAACTGTTCTGGACCATTTAGCATTTGTGCCTGCACGCAGCTGTGAAGTGCCAAAGAGTAAATTCTCAGTGTGGCCTAGTATTTCTTCATTATGTAGTTCCATCACATTTTTTATACATGTTGTGCCTTGGTTTATGTGCCTGAGTAAAGAGAGGTTTTGTTACTTTGATGAAGGATGATGCAGAGAACATTTCTTCTATTTTGATTTACTTTTTTGGGTTTTTTGTTCTGACATAATTGAAAAATTTATTTTTGTTTCTTTTGCTGTTTTTAGAATACTAGTATTCCTATTCCAATCTCCTTTCTTTTTTGTGTTATTTTTACACATTGCTTGCTACAGTTGATATATCTTTTTATTGATTTTTATTGTGTTGAGAATATCAATTTCTTTGTACTTTAATACTTTGCTATACCTGCTTTCAGTAACTTTTTTTTGCTTGCTCCTGTTTCCCTTTTGGTAGATAACTAACTTTTCCAGATATATTGTTTTGGCACATATATACTTCATTAAAAGTTATGAGAAAAGAGATCTGTTTATCAGCCTGTGATTAGGAGATTACTGTCAGTATCTTTCAGTTTCTGTTTACTTAAACCAGGGATTTTTATACAGAAGAATAGTAGTACCCTCTTCCAAAGTGATGTTGAGTGAGTAAATGAATTAATATGAATAAGTGGCTTTATGCACTGTCATGGGAAGATACATATCATTATGGTAGGATAAGAGACTTATTCGTTATTATGATAGTAGCTGAAGAACTTATCATGCATTTAAGTGAGATAAATAGCATGTAACAAATGATGTGAGTAATAAAGAAAAAGGAAGGTTTTGTTCTTTTTTTAATAAAGTTGTGTGATGCCACTTATTCTGGATTTTCTAGCATTTTAATACAACTTGGATGCAATTAAATTTGCTGAGAAAATCCAATTTGTTTTAAAAGTGGGCTTTGAATAGACATACGATTAGTTTACCATGGGCTTTCAGAATTGTCTTGTGTTTCAGAATCCCTTAACTGACAAGATGGTTAACGCAACTGCATCTTTTTTTTCTCCTTTCTCTTTTCATTACTTACATTTCAGTTTCCTTTCCAAAACTCAGGACAAAATTTCTTCTTGATGCAGGAGCAAGTATGGTCTGGTTTACAAAGGCAAATCATAAGTCAGGGAACAAAGAGGAAATAATTTCTGTGAATATACACACGTGAAAAAAACCCTTTTGTCTTGTTAGGCTCTACCATGGTTGGATTTTGCACAGAGGCAGAAACAAATGTGGTATCTAAGTAGAGAAGAAGTGTTAAAAAAAACAAGGCCAAAATCAAGCAATAGTGGCAGACAGTAGGCTGTATACTGCTTCAGATCTGAACAGTGTTGGCTGATACAGGCTGTAGATAATCAATGTGTCCATTTTGTTGACATTTCTGGGAAAGGAGGGGGGTGGAATTCTTCTGAGCCCTTTTTTTGCAGCAGCACAGATGACAGCTAGAAATAAACAGTGTTTTCATGGCTGAAATGTCTGCCAGGCGTGATCATAAGCAGGCTCTGCTTGAGGTAGCAAAATACTGAGAAAAAGGTTGGGGTAGTAAAACAACTTGATGAGAGGTAGCAGCAGCCCCACATTCTCTTTGCACATTCAACCCACATTGCCAATGCATGGGAGTGACGAGCACTGCTACAAGCACAGCTCGTATTGAATCCAACCTTAACTCTTGATCTGCCCCTTCCTAAGACCTTTCCCCCTTATCCTTTTGTCAATGATTGTAATGTTTATGTGAAATCAATAAAAAAATGTGTTTTTTAAGAAAAACCCTGAAGTCCTGACCTTACTACAGAGCTGAGAATTCAACATTCAGCTGAGGATGATATCACCCACTGTGCAGAGCAACTGGCCAGCTGGTGAGAAATTCCGGCTGTCATCGCAGTGCAGGGAGTTAACATATTTATCAGATACTTGAGATGAAAAAGTGGTAGTTCATGGGGACTTTTCTTCCCTAAGCCATCTGGTCCTGAGGTGCCTATTACATCTATTATTGAATCATTAAAGTCAATGAGGTGAATAACACGATTAAACTTGTTTACTTGTCATGTAACAGTCGGTTAACAGTGAAATTTAACTTCTACTTTCTGGTTTACTCTGCATTTCAAACACATCTCAGTTCCCCTAAGTGATACCTAAAATTAATGCCAGATAAATATCTTTTAATTTGGAGTCTAATTTAAAAGTACATTAAATCTTTTAATTCTGCTCTACATAGGAATATTGTATTGCAATCACTGCAAAGACTGCTCCTTATAATTAAAACAATAAAACATAAATAATTGGCAATAAGTACAGATATGTCTACTCATCATTTCATTCTACTAATCAGGTATGTGGACATTTATGGAGATTCCGCAAAAAGTGCAGTTTGCTCATGCAATTGTAAGAAAGGCAAAAAGCAGTAAATCTGATCAATATATTTGCATAAAAAGGTTTAAAGCATTTCATTAGATACACTCATAAAAGTGTGAATAAGCAGTTATTGTATTACCATAAATGGATTATACTTCTTTGTACTAAAATGAGATTTAAATAATATGGATTATACTGTTTGAATTAATTTTTAAAGCCAGGAAATCTTACTGTAGTGACAGTGGAATTTAGTGTAAAGGTTTCAACAGCTATAATTAATGTTACCCTAGAAATTAGGAACTAAAGATGCCTTTTTAGATTTATGTTAAGACCTCCTTTTGAGATCTGCGAATTTTTAAAAGTGCAAATATTCTTAATGTGAAATACTTCCAGTCAAGGGAATCATGTTCCTAGACTTCAGTAGGCTTTAAATCAGAGAATTAATGAATAATATTATATAGCAATGTAGATAATTATTCATACCAAGAAAAATAGGATTAAATAAAGAAATTAAAAAAAAAATTAAAAAAGGATGTATAATCATTGAATTTGCTAGAGTCATGTCTACATGGTCAGCTTTAAGTGGTCTCAATCAGCAACCTCACACTCCATGTATCTAAGCATCACACAATACACTATGTATTAAGAAAGAAGTATAGTTTAAAATATTACACTGAAAATATCTTCTTCTGATATCTTATCCTGGTAGCTTGACCTCCAACTACTAGTTTATCAACCAGGTAAAGTTGTGATACCTGGAAAAACTGTATCTCATTTTCCAAAAAAGTGAAATAAACTAAATAATATTATTGAGGGTTGTTTAAACTAACTTACTTCACTATAGCCAGAAGTATACTGGGAATGCTCACAAAATCATCGAATCACTAAATAATATTATGGAGGGTTGTTTAAACTAACTTACTTCACTATAGCCAGAAGTATACTGGGAATGCTCACAAAATCATCGAATCATAGAAACATCATAGAATGTGCTGAGTTGGAAGGGACCCATCAGGATCATTGAGTCCAACTCCTGGCCCCACACAGGACACCAAAGAGAGACGTCCCACATACTCTCTGAGAAGTTGGTGTTGAAATGCACTCCTCTTTACTTTGCAGGGATTTTAAACCAACAGTAACATGGTCCAAAGATATATTGTAAAGTATTTAAGTGCTCTGCTAAATGAAATCATTGTGGATCACAATGAAATCACTTATCCATAATACCCATGTCATTAACTCCAAGGTTTATTTCCAGTGCTATTCTATTGTGATGAAGTCTTCAGAGAAAGTTTATTAATATTTGAGTCTTTGTATCCAGTCAGAATATACTTCATTATTAACATTGTATTGTTTTACCATTCAAACTTGTTTCCACGCTGAACACTTTGTTTTGTGTGATGTTGGTGGTGGTTTGTGTTGGGATTTTTGGTTTTAGGTTTTTTTTAAATTTTCTTTTCCAACTATATTATAAAGAAGGATTACAGGTAAGAAGGTGTGTACCTCAGTAGGCACAACAAGATTTAATAAGAGGCCATCATCCTAGACTCAGATGAAAGCTCACTGCATAGGATTTAATTATTATATTCAGGACAGTAAATGTAATATTATTATTAAATGTATTATATTCTCAGCTATTCTTGCTTTTGCTGTCTATTTCAGTTCTCCATCTAGGGAGCACAGAATGGATTCTTTTTATTATTATCACATTACATTGTTTAATCTCATCTTGTGTTTTATTTTACTTATTTTCTTGATATTATTTGAACAAATGTATGATTTTTAAAATTTAAAACTACAGTGAAATGTTACATTAAGGAGATAATTAGCATATTACCTTCCATTTATCTGTGTGCTCTAGATCTTCCACTTTGTTGATTACTCAGAAAAAAATTACATGGCAGTTAAAAGACTTTTTTTTAATGAAGACAAAACAATAAAATTAGTAGAATCAATCCAGAAGTTTAACACAGCTGTAGATAAGTGATGTAGGGAGTTAATTGGAATTCCAAAGGGACTGATAGTTTTTATGCATATCCCCCTGAAATATCCACCAGTCTTTGCTCAGATTTTAGAATGATTGGAACATTGCAGAAATAAAGCAAGCACAGATGTACTTGCTATGACAATATTTTCCATTTTGAAGACCAGATAGAAAAGTAATATAAATGAGCTAGAACTGATGACTTTGTAATTTAATGACTGAGAATTAGATGGAGGCAGGAGATACACCAGAATTAGTCCATTCATAATTTTAAAAGCACTAAAAGAAAACCCCAAACAAAAATGATTTCATTATCAGAAACCGTAATATGTGTTCCCTTACCACAGCAGGAAGTTTGCTAGATTTGAATTTTTCCATGTACATTTTATGAAAGGAAAATAAGGTGTTCAGCATCTATTTATTTATTTTTAAATCAAGAAAGTTCCATTTAAATTTCAGAGTTCTTCCAGTTTAAAAAATACAGTAAGAAACAGTTGACACGATTTGGCTTATAGTCTTCTAACACCCACATTTCTCCATCTCTTCCACCTGGCAGCTTGGGAAAGCTGCCCAGGTTATACCAGAATGCTTTGGAACAAAACCAGTCCTTTAGCATACTAGGTGTTGACAGGCCAACCTGGTTAACACATGGTTTTGCCAGGAAAGAAAAAAAAAATTGCTCTCTGGATAAACTGAATCATATTAGCTCTGAAAATGTCAGATGATCACTTGGAAAATGTAGTTACAATCGTAATGTGATCCTATCCACACTGTAGAAAAAATCTGAGCGACTGAAAAAAACCAGCAGTCATCACTTTGTCCTCAGGTTCTTAAGGCTTTAGGGAGAAGAACTAATGAAGTCGGGTCAGAGAAATAGGTATTTTATGTATTATCTATACTTTTACCTCTTTGTTAACCCTAGCAGGTAGAGGCATCACACCCTGGAACAACTTATTTGTTTGTATTGATTATGAAGGGAGCCTAGAGCAGAAAGCTTTGGGGTAGCAGTCTGCATTGCTGATGTCTACAACTGATCAGGAAAGGCTTATCCTTGCAGACATACTCATGACAAATTGTAGAATGATATATTGTTCTACCTAGGTAACATCCAAACTGCTCTGAGTTCCAATTATGAAGTTCCATTATGAAAATATAATGCCACAATATTCATCTAATGATTCATGAACATCAGAAATTCAAATGGTTCTTTGGGGTTAAGGCTGGGGGTTTTTCCCATTATTATCGTTATTATTGTTATTGAAGTAGTATCTTGTGATTTTATTCTCAACCATCTGGAATGATGCAGACTGGATAATTTCTAATTTTTCAAGCTGCTGTTTAGAGGTTTATTAAAAACTCCAGTTTTTCAGTGAGAAAGTTTATCTTACTAATGAGATTAAGAAGGTCAATCTCCTTATTTGTCTCTTTCTGTGATTTTTGGAGATAAACAGTGTCATTAAGCACAGACATAGGAAACACCATTTTTATCCTTTGGTTGGTCAAAACCATATGCAAGTATCTATCTAAGCATTGGTACTGTTTAAAGTGCACAAAGAGTAATCCCTTTTGCAGGTGCATAGGGCACAATGACTTTTTGGCAGAAAGGACAGTGTGATGGACTGTGCTGTGTCTCTCTGCTTAGATGTTCTGCATGATCAGAATATCTTTAGATAACAGAACTGGACCATTTTGGTGCTGTTTATAGGAAATTATGATATTGTTGCTGTTCACAGAGAATGATTCAGTCTTCTGACTTCTCTAAAACATATTTGATCTATATTTCACTTACTTTTGTTAAAAGAATGACTTTGGTGTAGAGTTGTATAAAGCTTCCAAAGGTAGAGCTGAGATAAAATTTTCCCAATTTGTTCTGCTTTTCTTTTACATTGGTATAGAGATGTATTCTAAAAAGGATGTAAAAGACATGTAAAATGTGTCTTTGGATGCATTCACAAGCTGTAGAAAGTATGTAAAAAAAATTCAATAATTTATGTACCCGAGGAAATATAAGGATGCTCTCATGTATCAGACCAGCAGCCTGCATCTATGTGTTTCCTAGCTCTTCAGAAAAGGACTTTTAAAGACAATCAGCACCATCAACAGTAAATTTTTTATAATAATTTTAATTCTTTCTAAGTGGAAAAGTTTCTACCTTTTAAGAAATAATCCAATTTTTTTTTTCAAATGCTCCCTTTAGTAAACAAATGAAGCACTGAAACTGGAAACAGGGATGAATCCTCAAGACATTAATTTATTTTTATTTCCAAAAGGACTTAAAGAAACAAAAACAGATGCAAGGACCACCCTGTTCTTTGCTGTGTTAACTAAACAAATATCATGCTTTATTTGGCTAGAAGCAAGATCAGAGGTTGAAAATTGTAATATCACAGCCACAGTTCACTTCTCCCAGCAAGGAGAAATTATGTTACTGTTTACTTGGGAATAAAACTTTCCAAGAACTTGCAATATCTGATACCAAAGAAATCCCTTAGGCAATTTATTTAATCTACCTATATACAAGATCTCCAGCAGCTCTCTCGCAGCTACCATCAAACTCTGATCATGTTTTAGAATTTTTAGTTTATTCTTCAGGTGTTGCCACTGTGAGGCAAGGTGAGCATTCCAGCAAGGCTATTTTTCATGCTTTTTGTAAAAATGAGAGAGATGGCACACTTTTGCAGAAGCTATTGTTTTTATGTAACATTCTAACTGGTGGTTAAGAGAAGGTAGAAAAGCCTAGAAAATTATAAAGCAGCCCACACTAATACCATGTCATTTATTTAACTGCATGGGTATTCATTAACGAATCCAGGTTAGGGACATCTTTAGGAAATAAGTGATTGTGATATCGTTTTGTTTTGTTTTGTCTTGGTGGGCTTTGTATGTGTTTACTTTGGGTTTTGGTTTGTTCTGGTGGCTTACTTTACTATGTTAACACCATGTATAGATCATATACAGTTTTTTAAAGCCTTGCTCTATTTGCTAAGGAACTTCTCCCAAACGAAGGGCAAAGAGATAGCTGCTGTGAAACATGTTCCAGAAAATTTAGTTTCTGAGGAAAGAAAGCAGGAGTCCTCTGAGAGCAGAGAAGTATATCACTATATACTTGTTTATTTTAAGGGATACTTATTTAAAGGAAGAGAATGAGCTTCACTTGTGGAGTGAAATGGAAGTGTGACTTTTTACCTTGGGATTGATAGGAGTTCTGTAAAACTGTGAACCACTTCAGCTTTCTTTTAGGAATGTGCGTACTCTTGAATATCAGACCTCATCAAGGCCTAGGTAGAAAGCAGCAGCTTCTGTAAACTCCTTCCAGCAAGGCCACGTTCAGCACAGAAAGAAAGCCTTGCTGGGGCATGTACCAGAGTAGTCATAAACACAGCAGCCCATCCTTGACTTTCTGTTCCTGAAGAAAACAGCACATCAGTCATCAGAGGATCATCCAGCCACCTGGCTGCAGCAAAGGGCAGCGTAAAATTTGTGTTGCTGTGCTGTGGCTCCTTTCTTGTTGCCTAAAATCTGTGCAGCCTTTGGACAATGGAACCAGATTCATTTCCCTGGACAAGCTTGAGTTAGAAGCCAAACTGACTTAAGCTCCTTCTGTAGAAAATTGATAAGTTTGAACCTCTCAGAGGCTGAGCTGAATGAGCGCTTGCAGATGATTCTTACCTACCAAGAGATCAGAATGGCTCCACTCCTCAGCCAGGTGTTTCAGTTAAGACCCCACAGAAAGGTGACAGAAATAGAGGCCATAGGAGGTGATACAAAAAAGCAGTCACATCTGTCAAAGGAGACTTTGACTAAGCTCTCTTCAAGGATAGAAATAAACTTCTCAGTTGAGACACAAACTTTTCTGGAAAAATACTGCCAAAACTAAGAAGTTTCACTGGTAAGCAACTGTGATAACTGACAGATGTCAGCAAAATAAGAAGTGGTTTAAAAGGTACTTGTGAGTCCTCAGCACACGCTTCAATTACTGTGGGAACAAGGTAAATTAAAGTGTGTGCCTTGTCCACACAAGAAAAATGTTTTCATTAGGCTAAATTGGTTTAGAAGTAGATCTAGTGATACTGGGGGGAAAAAAAAGTGTGATTGAAGATGGCCCCTTGTGGTTTTCGCTTTTTATTTCTTCTTTTACAAAAAAAGCTGCAACCTAAAAGTTCCCAGATGCTATTATTTCCTGATGCTGCTCTACTTTTTCGTAAATAATTTTCACAACATTTTTTCCCATATTTCTTGTATAGTTTGCCAGTTTTCTTGATGTAGGGTGGAGATCACAGAATCACAGAATCAATAGGTTGGAAAAGACCTCTGAGATCGTCAAGGTCATGCCTGAATATCACCATGTCAACTAGATCAGAGCACTGAGTGCCATGTCCAGACTTTCCTTAATCACCTCCAGGGATGCTGACTCCACCATGTTCCTTGGAAGCCCATTCCAATGTCTAATCACCCTTTCTGTGAAGAAATTCTTCCTGATGTTCAACCTAAACCTCCCCATGAGCAGCTTAAGACTATGTCCTATAGAGATATCTAGATTCTTGCCACAAATTATACACATAAACAGTTACATTTTCCAGTTCCAAACTCCTCAAATCCAAATTTTCAAGACCAAATATGCTGGAACAATTTTTTTATATTTTAAGAAGTATGACTCTTTGAGAGAAATGCAAGTGGTTGTGGTGGCAGATGTTAAGAAGTTTGTGAGCACTTTCCAAATATTTTCTCCATTCCATTAGTATTTTTAAATAGTTAGGTAAAATGCAGTGGTTTTCAACATAAAAATAATTATTCTTAATTATAAAAACACTTGTAAAGCTATTTCTGTCAGAGTTTGTTAAGAGTTTTAGAAAAAAGCTGTTGAATAGCAATAGAATGTAGAATAGAACCTTCCTTTTCTGATCCTCTTCTTACAATTTATATATTAAATTAACAGTGTTCATTTACCTACACTTAAAGGATTGGTTTCATGTTCATAGTTTTTTGAAGAAAAACTCTGACATTTTATCTAGAATGCTTAACAACACCTATTGCACTGAAATGGTATTACAAAATGTTTGCTATATTTTTATATCTGTATTACGTAGATAATTAATTTAATTGATTTGGTTGTAACAGTGATGTATATATCCTCTTCTGTACTTAAAAAAAAGTTAATTTATCTTCTCCTACTCCACTCTTGCCATATTTTACTGCTTTCTTTTACTATTCCATTTTTTTCCTCCTATTTATTTTTTCCCAGTGTTATCATCAGGATTCATCCGTTTACCAGCTCTCTTCTTTCTGATTCTCTTACAACTCGCTTTTTCTTTCATTCCTGTTGTGTCTAGTGACTTTCCCACTCCTCATAATTTCCACATCACAAAATATTCTACCAATGTTTCACATAGCTACTGTCCCTCTCATTTCTGTCCATGTATGAAGAATGCCAGTTTTCCATTATCTTCTTTCCAAATCAGTATTCCAATGCTATTCTCTTTAATTATCCATCATGAACTCACAGATTCTCACAAGCACTCAACTTCCAACAAATTCCACTAATGACCACTGTTGGACATCTAGTTTGATCACCACTTTCTCTTGACTTATCTGAATTTTCTGTAAAGAATTATTACAGCAGTAGCAAGACAGAATGACGCGACCCTCTAGTGCTTTTCAGAGTCTCATTTCTAATATACTGCACACTTTTATTGAACATTTTTCCCTCTGTAGACCTCTCCTCTTCACAGATTGTATACAAAGCTACGTGTTTCAAATAAAAATAAAACTCTTCTGGCTGCACGTTATTGCAATACACACTCTTCGTTTAAGGCAAAGTCTGCAGTTTGAGTTCTTACAGGAATTTTTCCCCTCTAAAATATTTGTTCAGTCAACAGCCATTCTCTCACAGCTATCTCAAAGGCATTCAGTCAAATACTTAAAGTTCCAGTAGGAAATGACTCCTCCTTTCTAATGCCAGATGAATGATTAATGGGAACAGTCTCAGATTTTCTTGCAATAGTAAGCAGCGGATAAAAACATAAATTGAATGCATTTCCAAAGTCCTTGTTTATCTATAACTAGAACACAGGGTAAATCTTTACTTTCAGGAATGCATACTTAATTGCAATTCAGAGAAATGTTTGGGGTTTTTTTATTGAATAAGCACTATTGTAACTGATTGGAATAATTTAATCCCTTTTAAAATCCATAATATAACATTCCAATATATTAAAGAAGGAAAAACGATCCAGCTTCACACTTCATTTACATTAAGTGGCTTTGAAAAATAATTCAGTTTTTACTGAAAAGAAGTCTGAAAAAGTTACATATTATTTTGTATGAAGTGCAAGTCCTCAATCTGAAAGAAAATCATTGCCCAGAGATTACAGACTTTTTTAGGGGAAGTAAACCGTCCACACTTCATCCCAAGCTTCAAGGGGAAGAAAAATCTCTAGAAAATATTTAGTATTATATTTATATAGTACCAGCAATGTTTCAGTCTGAAATGTCTTTTCAAGAGTAACGCTTCTCTTCAGACCAGTCATTTGATGTTGAATAGTGACAAGGATACATGTTGTCATAATTCTGCATAAGAAAATATTACAGTGTCCCCTGACAAAATTTGTTGAGTAATTTATAGAAAACCTTTTTTTTTTCTGATAACCTTGCACAAATATATGACGATTGGGTAGCCTAATCTGATATAAACTGTTCATATCCAAAGGCTTCTAAAAAAGCAAGGTTTCTGTCTCAAGGTTTTTTGGTTTTGTTTGAGTTTTGGGTTTCTTTCCCCAGATTTGATTTGCAACCAAAATAAAAAAAATTAATAAGTTTATCTATTTTCTTAGAGTGTCTCATTGTAAGACAACAAGTAATTTATACTTGTGTTTCTTTTCTGGGTTACATATTTTTTTGTCAACAGACCATCATTTGAAGATTTTTTTTAAGGCATGTAATTCTCCCTCAATGGTTATGAAGTCTGAAGGGCAAACAGGAAAGTTTAATACTTAAAAAGAAAAATCATCGTAGTGACTTCAGGGGAATATACATACATATATTTTAGCTGTTTCCATGTAGTAACATGAATCTTCTGTACCCCAATCACAGTACTAAAGCTTAAATAGGAAATCTTTCTGTAGTTTTCTAAATTTTGTGGTTATCGTCTGTATAAAATTGGGAAAACTTGTAGCGGAAAAGTCTTTAATTTTGGTTGAGAGGTGTATATTGCCCACTTACTGATTTACTTAACAGCATGTGAATACAACTTGATTTTAAAGTCTTCTTCTGCTGTCGTGAGGGGGGAGGACAGACTTGTTTATTCTTCTTAGGTTTGGTTTTTTGGGGTTCTTTCAAGTTCTATCAGTGTGCCTTCCTGCGTTTCACATACAGAAGGAGGTAAGTCTAGCTGGCTCTGTAACAGTGTCCTGCTTCAGGAAATTATTAAGAGAGGTGGTGGTCAATTATCCAGAGAAAGAACACTGCAGCATAGCCTGCCAGCAGGATGTGGGGAATGTGTTACTTTCTAAATAAAACCAATGGGTTTGTGGATATGGAGCACTCAGTAGCCTGGATATGCACCATCTGCCTACCACATCTTTGTGCCCTAATTTTCACTAGGGAGCAATGAAGGCATTCAGAGAGCAATGAACTCCCACAGATCTCCTGGGATGGGTGACTGCAGGGCTCCAGACTTCACCTAGAAGCAGACCTATCCCTTGCTCACACACAGGAAGTTGGTCTCCAGATAGATATTTGGCTGTGCCTGTGAAGTGAAATTAGGAGACTATGGGCCATGAAATACACTGGTAAGAAATGTTAACACTTTAAAGTGATTCTTTCCTCTTCTTGCTTGCTGGCAGCATTCTGAAAATGTCAGTTTTTATAAAAGAATTATGTCAGATGCTGTTGGTTCTTGGTCTGTTTGAAACAAGTAAAAACTTACAAGTATGGATCACAGTGCTGTCTGAGTAGTAAAAACATAGTGCTTTATCTTCTAATCATCTTCACAATATTGACTTAATGTCTGTGAATACTGATCACCACTACAGAATAAACCAGAAAGACTGTCTTAGTGAAGTTTGATCAGCAACAGTGGATGCCTGTGTTCAAAGAGCCTAGCCTAATATGAAAGTCAGTATGTTCAGGCTTACTGCCAGCGTGTTTCTTAGACTAAAGGAATCAACTGTTCTGTCACATGCTTTCATTAAGTATTTTTGGGAGTTCACTCCCTGACAATTACTTAATACATTTAATTATATATTAGGAGAAATGACTGCATATTGAGGAATTTGTTCTAATTTGAGCAAAATTGTTCAAAAGGAAAGTGACGTGCATTAGATTTAGCTGCTGTGAAAGGTAAGCATGCCATTATTCTCTTAACTAAAACTTTTGTAGGTCTCACAGGATAAATAGTGTAAAAACATTGGGACATCAAAATAAATGCGTAAAATCTCACCTTTCCCTTTGTTCTTCCATAGTACAATGTTACCTATGTTACATATGTTTGCCCAGTTTGCCCAGAAAGTTGTATTACATAGGTCACCGCAATTCTTGATCTTCTTCTAATCACTGTCTGTCTTGTGTGCTATTGATAATAACTTTTGAACTCAGTTGGCTACATTTCCCCCCAGCTTCTCCTTGAAAGGGAAAAAATTGCAGCTGTTTAATCAAGTTAGACAGCAAGTAATTTTAAGCTTCATTCTAATTAGTTCAATGAAGGTTAAACCATATGACAGTATAGACAAAGTTTGATAATTACAGACTTCATTTAGGGAAAAAAAGTGCTCATAGTAGTGAAATTACTAAGACTTTTATATTCTTCTTCCTTGATGTGATCCCTATTTCACTCAAACTGAATACATCACCAGCTGGAGAAATGTGGAAAAATAACTACCATAGGCTAATATAATTAGCTACCTAGGGCTATGCGGAGTGCTCATAGGAATAAAAAGCACCAACCCCCAAGCACCAGGAAAAGGTCACGCGACAATATCTACCAAAGCAACTACATACTCACACATAAAACCAGGCTAAACTGAATGAAGCCAAACATTTCTTCTTGACAGATTTTATGTCAGTTAGATAAATCTGGTACAAATCACTTAATTTCTGTAGAAATGTTTCTGCTTTAGGAAGGTACAAATGAATCAAGGTTAAGACCCTAGAAGCAGCATTTCATGATGCTCAGTTGCAAAGTGTCTTTAAACCATCCTCTTCTTATGGTTCTGGAGAAGCAGTAAAATAGAATAAGAAGTAATTTGTTTTCTTTTTACGTCATTTCAGTAAAGGCCAAATTCCAATTACTTGTAATAATTAAGTAGCTTCAGCACTGAAGGGTTCTAACCTTCAGCAAGGGAATCTTTCTATGACTTTCAGCAAAGGTCAACTTTCTATTGACCAGTTATTGATTAGGTTTTCTGTGTTCTTGCAATGTGAGATTACAAACAATGCAGTGATTTATGGGATTTTTGAATACATCTTTGTTCAGGAATAAAAAAATAGCAATGGAAATACATTTTTATCTCCTTACATTAGAAGGATTTTAGATATTAATTCAGATATCATTTTTCTAAGTCCTAATATATATTTAATTGGTTTGAAAGCCATTCCTGAAAATTTTTCTCCTTTTAAACAAATTTTACTTTCTTTTCACCTAAAAATAATGGTGTTCAATTATATTCAAAACACATGAGAAACATGATTTTTAACATGTAGGAGTAGGAATGGACCAAAACGAAATTATTACCTCCACTTACAAAAAACAAACAAGCAAAAAAGCCCAAAGAAACAGAAGTTCTCAAGCTTTGTTAAAGAAATGGGAAAATCTGTGCTCATGGACAATTTTTATCCAAAATTATAAAAGCCTAAATATTCTTGAACTATTTTCCCTGATATTGGAAACTGATTTTATTTTTTAGCACGGTAATATTAAAATATATTAACTATACCCTTTTACGTCACTTCCTTTCTCTCTTTTTTAAAAATTTATAAGAAGAACAATCTTTTAAAGATCCTTAATACTCCTCAGCTGTCTCTAAGAGTGCTTAATTTGATCATACTCTTATGGAGACATAATACTTACACTGCATAAAATACTCTGATTTTTTTACCTTCTTATTCTATGTCTGTCAATAGGTTAAAAATAATTCCTGAAAAATAATTCCTTCTTCTCAAATAGGCATCTGACACAATAAAATAATCACTGTAATGTAGGATCAGTATTAGTTTCTAGTAAGTGCTGCTATAAAATTACTCCCATTATAGACATTCACTTCTACAATCAGCAGGTGATATTCAGCTCTGAGCCTGATATACTACAACTGTCACCAAAAGGCACTTTTAATCATTAGGTGAATGAACTTTTAATCAGGTAGCTGCATATAATCACCTTTTGAATACACACACACAACTTTATAGAGTACTAGATGATTTTGGAGAAGCGGGTACCAGCATTAAATGAGTTCAGAAACCTAACCTCTCAGCTCAATTAATTTTAATCTGGCACAAGTATAGATTCTATTAGCTTTACGTGTGATAAATAGTATCTTTCCTCTGTGAAAACACATTTAGTGAGAAAAGCATTAAATGGTATTTGAATAGCAAAACTTAATCCATAGTAAATAATTGGAAACAGCTTATTTGAGTTCTTACTCTGCTTAAAAAAAAAATAATAATAAAGTCATTTAGCTACACAGATTGAGTATTAGTCTTAACTTGACACGAGAACATCATACTGTTTGTCTTTTCTGACTACAAGTGAGGGCTCACAGTTAATACTTTCATCTGACAGCTACTATTTGAAAGATTTGTCCCTGGTAAAATCTCCACTTCCTTTAGAATTCACAGGATACTTGACCAGAGTGCTATTATTTCTGTTAGGGAGGAGAAACTAGTTTTCAGTCAGTCAACAAGTGTTGTAAGGGGTTTCTTACCACTATTGTGGTTTAAGCCCAGCTGGCAACTTAGCACCACTAAGCACCATTAAACACCAACTAAGCAACAGCTGCTTGTTCTCCTCCACCTCCCCACGCCCCACGGTGGAATGGGGAGAAGAATCAAAAGTAAAACTTGTAGGTTGCGATGAGAACATTTTAATAAAAGAAACAAAGGATAATAATGATAATAATGATGATGATGATAGTGATAATGATAATAATAATAATAATAATATAAATAAACCCAAACTAAACCAAGTGTTGCATAATACAATTGCTCAATACCTGCTGACCCATGCCAGGCCCCATCCCTGAACCCCAATTGGACCTCCTTTCCAATAACTTCTCTACCTTATATACTGGGCATGATCTATGGTGTGGAATACCCCTTTGGCTAGTTTGAGTAAACCATCCTGGCTCCCTCCCAACCTTTTGTTGTCCCTCACTGAGCATGAGATACAAAAGTCTTTTACGTAGGATAAATACTCCTTAGCACCCACCAAACATAAGTGTGTTATCAACATTTTTCTCATACTGAATCCGAAACACAGCACTGTACCAGCTACTGAAAGGAAATTAACTCTATATCAGACGAAACTATGACAATTGTAATTCCCTATGGACAGTTGTGGATCATTTCTGCTGTATAGAAGATCACTCAGTAACTTTAAATTGCACGTGCAGGTGTTACTCATTAAACATTGAATTAAGGAAAATTATAGACTTATTGCAAAATACCTGGAAGGAGGACACAGTATGTTTCTACATGAAGTACAGCATGTCTTAAAAATTCTTGATAACTTGAGCAGTCCTAAAATTAAGAAGCAAGAAAACTAGAAGAAAAGTGATCTCACATGGAAGAATAAACCTGTCTCTGACATCTGCTTATCGTTGTTCTTATTTTCTTTCTTTACGCTAACTGAGCTAACGTACTCCTCCAATTTTGCATCACATAGATCCTTTCCAACTTTAAAACTGCTTCTAGGGGAATAATCCACTTGCAAAATATTGGTGGAAATAATTAGGGCAGACCAGAAGCCTTTTCTTTTATTTTTTTTTTCTGAGGTACTCAGGATCTGTTTGTATTTTTAAACCTATGATACACAAGATTCCTTCATCTTGTTCCCATGATCATCTATATCAGACAAATTTTAGTGCACTTGCTGTGTCTTCTAGAGTAAGACAATTTATTCCTTTAAAATTAATCCAAAAAAAGTTCTGGGAAACAGTTGTTTTAGAGACCTCTTTTAATAGGCAGCATGAATTACACTGTGCTGTGTTTATCTCCCTTTTGTCTAACATTACTCTAAAGTTATCACACTTATTTTACTGCATTTTGCTCTGTCACATTCAACTATTTTTGCCGTAGAAAATTCCACTCCTCTGTGCTGCTACACAGACCTCTTATTACGACAGATACTTTAGATGGTCCTTGGTGAGCTGACCATACCTCAATTATGACATGGCATTGTCCACAAGCTTTTACTGCACTAAGTTAGTGCCTCTGTATCAGCTAAGCTGGATGTGTTTGTCTTTTTGGGACTAAAACTTGATTATTTTGACTATTAAGGCTTTTGATTTGTATGATACGTTTACATAGAAACTAGGTATCTGTATATAGACATGTAGACATGTATCTCTCCATACATGCATGTGTACCTGTGTATATGTATATGCATTATCAAATATTTTCTACAGTAAAGCTTCTGCTCTAAATTATTGCTGTTAAATGAATGTCCTGCTGTTCTAAATAAAATTAAATTGAAGGTGTTATTGATTTGCTGTTACAGATGTTTGGGGCACTACAGATGTTTGCTCTTGGCTATTTACTAGCTGTGTGAAACACCACTGAAAAAATCAGTAGCAAAGAGGGCTTTATTATGTCAGTGGCAATTTCATGAGATGTTTCCACTTGTTTACACATTTAAAATTGATTAAGAATAGTAAAGAAACTTTCAGAAGTGTTAACATTGCATTGCGATTTTCAAAAATCTGGCTGAGCGTAGGTTTAGTCTGTTTTTACGAGAAAAGTGGTCCCCTTGAGATTTAGATCTCAAAAAAGGGAAGAAAATTGTAACTGTGGAGTTAGCGTGTCATGCACTATACGTGAGTTTCAAAGAATATTTTAACAGCTAAAAATGTATGTTTACAGAGAACATAAATAACCACAGGATATCCATTGTGGGAAGCTCTCATTATTCAGTCCTATTAAATGTCAAAATGTCTGAGAAAATTAAATAAAAAGCCTACTGATATGAACAGATAAAGCCTTGTAAAATATGTGAAATGGAATTCAGGGCAGAGCTAAGTGAAGAATTCTAATATAATATAAAGCACATTGCCATAAATCTTTTCGAGTTACTTACATCATAAAGAATTTACTTACTTCTGACTACTTGTTGCTCACTTCTGAATATTTCTTCATCTTTCCAATTCTTTGAAGTAGTATTGAGAATCAATAGAAAATGAACCATGAAGGCTCTGAGACCCAGGGGGAAAGATGCAAGTAAAAGAGCAGCAAAAGAAATAACAGCAGTGATATAATAACAACAGAACTCCTTGCCTTCTGCTATAGATTTATATATCTTCTGCTTTTTTATTCACTCAGAACACAGAATATTCTCTTTTTTGGTCTTGTTTTAATAAATTGATCACTCACTTTCCTTTCCTATTGATGCACCAAATATACCCAGCAATGTAATAGATTTTAGTCATAATCAATTGCAGCCATTTTGAGACACAAAACTGAAAAAAATATAACATTTATTTCCAAACCACTGTTCAATGATAAATGGAAGCTATGTGATATGTATATAAATAAATAAATGGATTTTTTATCATCTTTGGTAAAACAGGAGTAATTTTCATATTACTTCCAAACTGAAATGAACTACCATGGCCTTGATTTATCAGCAGTTGGATTTCCTAATAAGTTGTCCCAGTCATCATCTATTTCTTTAGCCCTAGGAGCATTTTTATTAACTGATAAAACAAGCATTCTAACTTTTATCTTTGTGTCTTAGATATAAAATGCATTGTGTGACAATTTGAACAATATTGTCACATCTGATAAGCTTAAAACAGCAGAATTAGTGTCATCTATTCAAAGCAATAATTGGCATATCCAGTCTTTCAAGAGTAGTGTGTAGTACAGGGTACATGCGAATTTTCTGGGTTTGTCTCTGTGATGCATGGTTAGACAGATGGACTTTACCTTCATTTGGTTTTGAGAAGTACCACAATGTTGATTTGCTAAGCACAAAATTTGGGGTTTCTTAGGAAGAATGAAGAACTTAAAAGGATTTAAACATTAATGCATATATTATATTTAAATAATCAGTCTTTTTCTGATAAATATAAAAATCTGTAATCTGCATTGCAGATAATCCCAACAATTCAGCCACTTATAGGGATACAAGAGTAGGTTGCAGGCAGCCTTGGCCTTGATGGCTTGCAGCTGTGTCCCTGGGAGGAGGGAAGGCCAGCATTGAATGCAGGTGTGCTGATTCCTGTAACAAGAAGCACATGAGTAGCCCAAGAGATGGGTATAAAAGGATGTGCTGTAGGATCACAAGAGCAGATATTGAGCTGCAGCTGAGCTGATGCCTGCCTCTGCCTGCTACCCTCCTCTGCCACTGCCTGCTGATGCCTGCCACC
>VWZT01012344.1:63926-113326 GCA_013397055.1 Pachycephala philippinensis | reverse complement strand
GAGCCGCTGTAGCTCTTCCCATGCGTGATTACTGCAGATGGTGCTGCAATGTTATACTGCAAACTGTGTTGGCCCGGTGTAAGTCAACATCTGGAACTATGTTGGCCTTTGTACGCCGACAGCCACTCACTGAGATGATCAGATCTGGAGCAGGCCTGTTCAACAGGGGAGCTGGTGATCATGTCTCCTGAGCTGGGGAAACCCCTAGAGAGTGCTGAGGCTCCCACAAAGGCAGCTCTAGGGAGTGCTGCAGACAGGATGGGCAAACAGAGAGAGTCATGGTGGCCAGGGCAGGATGTGGCACTTGGCAACTTGTTGAACTGCATGAGGTTTGCCCAGGCCCACTGCTTGATCCTGCCACAGTCCCCCTGATTGACACCTTCTGTCTCACGAATCAACTGCACCACTCAGCTTGGTGTCGCTGGCAAACTTGCTGAGGGTGCACTCAATCCCTGTCCGTGTCATTGGTGAATATATTAACCACTGTAGGTTCCAGTACGGACCCTTGAGGGTCACTGTTTGTTACTGGTTTCCACTTGGACAATGAGCCCTTGACTATAACTGCTTGGATATGACCATGCAGCCAATACTCTGTTTGTTTAACAGTCCATACCTGAAATCCAAATCTCTCCAATTTAGCAGCAAGAATTTTGTAGGAGACTATAATTACTATTTTTATCTAATTCAGATAACGATAATTTTGATTTTGCTTTCTCATGATTACTTCCTTATTTACTCAAAAAAAAAAAAAAATATTCCTGAGACCTATAGAGCTCCTTTCTTCACAATATTGTGCTGAGTAGGTTATTTACCTGAATTACTGACCCTTTTTTATTCAGTTAGATGACCCAACCCATAAGATACAGGATTGTGTATCAGGAGTACACTAATATTTTTAAAATAGCTGATGGTTATGTTTTGGTTTTCATTTTCTCCTTCATAGAAATGAAACTGAAGAGTAATGTGAAAAAATGTGAAAACCAGTTTGTATTTGTAGACATTTTGTTCTAGCAGCTCAGGGCACCTTTTAAAGAAATGACAATATTTCCTTTGTCTTTTTTTTGTATTTAAGTAATAATAAGCAAAATTAAACTGATTCAACCCTATTAAACAATCTGACATGTTCCAGTTTTCATCCTCCAACAAATTTTAGATAGTATAAACAAAAGGAAACACATTATTTGTATGTATTTTGCAACTGATTGTAAAACAATACTATACCTAAGTAGGTAGTAACTCTATGGAGTTACAGAATGTTAGTTTCTCTGATAGTGAAAGACTTCAGTAGGCTATAGATTCAGATATTTTTAATTCCTTAGTGGCTGATTTGGTTATCCGAGGAAAATGTAAACATTTCGGCTAGTGTTGATGCCTCATGAAGTGGAACTACAAGTAATATTTTGTTTTATGACGTGAACCAATTTGAAAAACTTCCATATAATAAAGAAGTGTAGCAAAACAGAGATGCTTTGTCCTGAAAAATTCAGCCAAGTCTGAAGGATGGAGAGAGACATTCTTCTGAGAGGTGAAAGTTACTGAAATAGAAAGAGAGAATATTAAATGTTTGATTATTTTGCAGAGGGGTTTAATCTGATTTATGTTTGTTACTGCTTCCAGTAATTGTAAATTTGTGTTTTAATGACTATAATTAATAACTGAGCTCATGTTTTTCCAAACATACATGAATTTTTGGTCAGTATCACACTAATTTACTATATGCCTTCTGTCTGCAGAAAGATTTATAATCTTTCATTACACCTATGGAGAAAATGCTGATTAAGTCGTCCCAAAGGGGACAAGTTTCATTTACAAGGAATTATGTGACATATAACAAAGGAATAAAATAGCTGTTCTAAAATGAAGCCCAAGATTGTATGGCAGACAGAAGGTCACTACCCCAATGGGTATGTAGAGCAAAAAAAGAAAACAAGAGGAATGAATATCAGGAAATTTCTTTTTGGAATAATAACCTTATTTGTCGCTCAACTCCTTCTCAAAATTTCCACAGATTTGTTCTGAAATGCCTAAACCCCACACTTATTAAAAGAAAAATAAAATTAAATGCTGAAGAAGAACTATTTCAATGTTATTAGTATAACAGAAAAATAAAGTAGTAAATTTTGTTGTGGAAAAAGTCATCCAGGAAAAAGCACTTAACTTGACTTGAATAAAACATTGCCAAAAAAGTCTGTTGCATCATTAAGGATATTAATTAATACATGCATTATGAACTATGAATAAATGAAAAAACACAAATTCTTAGAGCAATGAAACAAAAAACAGTGTTAGAGGTCAGGCAGCAAAAAAACAGATACTGATATTTTAGAAAGAAATTTTCAAAACAGAAAAAAAAATTTTTCAAATAGTCCCCACAACATATAGTCATATATCATTCTACATGAGAAAGATAGAGTGTAGGGGTTCATGGACGTGGGCAGCATCAAAAAAACCTGAAAAACACTATTCTAAAGACATACTAAAGATAATGAGGGATAGTATGTGTCTTAAGAGTGAAATGCAGCAGAGGATGATAAGGCAAGTAAGATATTCTCCTTACAAATATACTTCTATCATTTCCAAATAATAATATGAATTCCCATGTATTCCAACTAGCTTAAATAGAAAAGGGAAAAAAAAAGGCTCTGATAATTAATTTCAGAAAACCAGAAAGTATATACTGTTTTAATGTTAGAGGAAGATTGTATATTTCTAATCCTAGAAAACAAGAATATGTATTTTCCCAGTGACTTCTTCCCTTGCCCCAAACCAGCTACTCAAGATAATTAGCGCGCAGAGTAATTGAAGACTATAAATGTTTATAGCCAGGGAAGTAAACAAGCAATTAGTGATAGCACAGGTGTGAAAGGAAGTTAAGTGAACTTACAGGGGAGCTATGCTGGAAGTATACAGTCTATGTTTGCCTTAAAATATAACAGTGTATTTAGGGAGATCTAGAAGCAAAACCAAACATGCATGCACAAAAAAACCCAAACAAGCAAATAACCAAGGCAAGGCTGAAAGAGTCAGGAAGGAATTTGGATTTAAGATTGTCTGAATAAGGCAGGGCCCTTCAGGAAACCAACTTAGGTCTGACACAAAGCAGCATAAATAAAATCAAGGGTGAAGGCTGTTACAGAAACTTAGTCTTGGTTGTGCTGATGTTTCAGATGCACAAAGACATCAACCATTAATGAAAGTTAGCTTATCAAGCCTCTTCCTCCCTAAAAGAAGTGTGGTGTACTTTCATAGAGATAATTACTGTTCTAAGACAAGAGCCAGGAGTGAATTTTTTGTTCCTGCTTTCTGTCCACAAGACAGAACATCTAGTGTCTTTCTGGAGGCACAGAAACTGCCTTTTCAAAAATAACAAAATGAGTGTATTTTTATTGCCCTGCAGGAAATAATGGATTAGATCTAGATGTCAATCACAGGTAGGCAGAGCTTCCTAGAAATCTAGTATGTTTGGTTCCTTATTTTGTGGAAGGATTAGAGAAGATCCCTCTACTTTCACAGAATTTGTAATCTTTTGTTTAGTATTATCACAGACAAAATATCTGTAAAGTAGAGCCTTCATACATATCAAGAGTCTCACAGATACAGGGCAGAGAAATTGCTAAACGACCTGCCTGTCTTGGTATTACGCTTGACATAGAAAAGGATATTTTTTTATTTCATAAAGCTACTTCCTGAGTTTTAATTAAATACTTTTAATGTGTAATTATTTTAGCTAGTTGATATAAAACACTGAAGAAAACAAACAAACAAAATGCAGTGCACACACAGAGCTGTGCAATTTACTCTGGCACAAAGATCATTGTGGCTTATTCATTACCGGGGAAGCAAAAGTGGTTTTCTATCTCCTTTTTCCTCTAAGAGAAGAGATTTAGAGAATTACTTTGAGGGAGGAAGGAAGGAAGGAAGGAAGGCTTCTTTCTAAATAGTTAACATGCATTTCTTATTTATTTAAGGCACTATTGAGATGAACAGTGTTCTCCTATGAAATGTATACAGCCATTTCATACAAAAGAGAATACTCATTTGGATATATTTTTTTTAATGCATCAGTTTTGTTTTGCAAAGATTCTGCATATATTCCAAAATATTCAGTTGAATCAATATCTTCAGTATGCTGCTTCAATCAATTGTGAGACAGTAAACTAAAAGCAATTATCTGTACTAACTTTAAACTTTGATTCTCAAACTTTTTCATTACAGGAGAAAAACTAAGAAAGTTAAATGGATTTTAATACTATAATGAAATTCTCATTAAGTATTTTCTGTAACTATTTATTAAACTGTTATAAGAAAAAATATATTAGACATAATTTTATGCCTTCAGGCTAATCACATTCCAATTAAAATTAAGCATTTAGAAGACATTTAATCTCTACAACTACTTTATCAGCAGCTTATGTTGCAATATATGCTTCACCATTCTGCTCCTGGTAGAGTTACTTTACTTCAAATGCCCCAGAGGTAGCCTGAGGCAAAACCTCTTGCTTATCCCTCTACTGTTATAATCCTTTTCCTATATATGACCTACCGTGAGGTACTTAAACGTATCTGGCTCCAGGTATCCCAGTTGCTTGTTCACACATCTTTGAGCAATACTGCTCTATTGTCAAGTCCAGCTAAATGAAGCTTTATATGGGGAAGATTCATTAGTCTTCATTATTTTATTAGGTAAATGATTGACTGCATTAAGAGCCTAGAATGAAACTTTATAGCTTGCAGTACTTGAAGAAAGGAAAAGTGGGACAGCTGTTATAAACAGCCATGCCAGATTTAGTGCACTGAAATAAAAATCTAGACAGAGAGGGGGAGGAAATAAGGTCACTTTCTCCTCTATACAATATACATTATGTAGTAAATAATCTGTTTAACTGAATGTGGAATTAGGGAAATTAGAAAATAGAAACGTTCTAGACAATTTCTAGCTTGTCTTTCTGAAGTAGTCAGCAAAACCAAACATACTGAGAAGAAAGTATAGTAGTCAAACAGCAAACCTTTTTCTAGAATGCTAAGATGTGGAAAAGGAATTAACTTGAAAATTATTAGAACAATTATGACAGAACACATTTAAATGTAGTGTTATGCAGAAATATAAAAAATCCTTCATTATTATTATACTTACAGAAAATCAATATGAATACTCACATTTAGAATACGTGCAAAAATATGGTATAAAATTTTTGTTCTTTTTACCTACTTTATCAGCTATGACTTAATAATAAAACACAAGTATACTTAAAGTCAATAAACAATATTTTTTTCAATTTTATTGTATTTTTTCAACCAAATAAAATTCTCTGAAAGCACCAAATATTTAATTGTTACTAGTGCCAAATGTTCAATTCTTACCTTTTTCTTATATGAAATTACCATGATCAGAAAATTCTGGTGAAATTGAGTTAGAAAGTACCTTCTGTGCCCTTTGCATTTTCTGTCTAACGTTTTATCAATTAAAAATTCTTAATAACTTCTGCAGCTTTTCTTAAAAAGTTCCAGGAATGAACATTCAGCAATCTAAGTGATTTGTTTTGGTGCCACTCAAATTCTTACCCTTACTTTGCTATTCCTAATCTTAATGTCCCTCACCATTACATATGCCCAGTACTTCTTGCCCTAACCTCATTGGATCTGAAGGAAATTTCTTCTCTCTCTTTGCCACAAAGATTTACAATTTTATAAGTTAGAATTCTCCTTAAACAGATAGAACTAACCCAGCTCTTTCAATCTTTCCTCATCATCTAGATATTGAAATCTCAGATAATTTTTTCTTCTCTGGATTTTATCATTGCAGTCATAAGAAACATTACCATGCTCTGGATAAAACATGCTGGAATTAGAAGCAAAGGGTTCTTGATAACAAGGGTGTTTCCTTCTCATGACATCAGCTGCATACAGGATCTAAGGATTTTGCTAAGCCAGAGAACTAAGTAGCAAATTTAACACATCTTGAACTGTTCTGTAGTACTGAGGCCAGCTCATACAGAAGAGTCTGTAATAGCAGTATTAAACCTTCTTATGTGCAAAACAGTGTGGTCACATGCAAATTGACTTTTGGAGATGGTCAGCCTGTATCAGCTGCAGAAATTATCACAGGCATGCTTTAGGAGAGGCATAATTGGCGGTGTCCACAACTATGTCACAGTAGCTCTGACAGGGTATCAGTTCAGATGATCCTGTCCCTGTAAACAGGAACATTTCCTATCATTGTTTAAGTTACTAGCATAAGCTTAGACGATCCTTAAGAAATTATATGAATCTTCATAAAAAGAAGACATACCATTATGTATTATATTGCTGTTATATATACAGTATGTGTATATATAATATATGTATATATAACTACATATACATATAAATATGTATACTGTTATATCTATAACTATGTATAACACAATATTGCACCAAGAAAACAAACCAGCAAGACCTTAATCGATGTGAAAGAATGGTCCTAAAAAGACAGCTATGATAATTACTTCTTGAAATTCCTTAGAAACTTCAGATAATCTTTTGGCTTGTGTTTAATTAATTACCCAATTGCCAGTGAACAAGAATCTGCTTGGGCTGAGAGTTTCTCATTCTTGGCTCACAGAATTTTTTGGTCTTTCTTTGGAGCATCTGGTGTTAGAAAGGAAATGTTGATTAGTGTGCTGTGACATTGTGATAGCGAAAAAAATAGATGTATTTTTCTCATATTCTCAGGGTTAGAGAGTAATTTGATTTTATATCAGGTAACAAATTTTTCCAAATTTATATTCATAGGATCTATTCTTCCTTTTGTTAAGATGAAGCAGAGACATCTACAGCTCCTGAAGTCCCTGATGTTTCAGAGGGCAAAATATTGCTTCCTGATCTAATCTTTGGCATTACCTCTTTTTTCCTAGATTATTGGTTCTCATGTACAAAAAATCCTAAGTACTATGGGGATATGATTTAGTAACTGTCTGTATGGAAAACAGAGCAAGAACATGTAAGTGTGTGGACTCTCACAAAGTTCTGTTTCATCCGTGGGACTTTTACTTGTCTTGTTAATCCCTCCTGGGTCCGTGTTTCTACACATGCTGCTTTTTTCTGAAACTTGATAAGACTTCATGAAATATCTATTGGGATATCTCTGTCTCACAAGTAAGAACAGGTATATATTCTTTTCTTCTTTATTTTCCCAGTTCCATCAGCTAGAGTCCTGTAAAAGACAGGACTTACGCAGATCTTACTTCTTATTATTTCTATGCTGATAGAGTGCAAGTGCAACATCAAAAAAAAGCAAAAAGAAAATAAACAGGGGCACAGGGATCCTCCAGAACTCAGACGTTGTCCAATTACATAAGGCCAATTAATCTTGTGGATTAAATCTCTTCAATATCAAGTGTGCTTGTTCCTTTTATGTAGAAAAACATTCACCATACATTTTCCACACTTGCTTTTGCTTGACTCCAAGTCTCATATCTGAAGCAAAAAAACCCAAAGTTTTTCCCAGCAACACCATACATTAAGATAGAAAATGCTCAAATAGTTTTATAAAAAATAGTTGTATCATGGGATTGCTTCTCTTGCTGGGAAATAATGTTGCCAAAATAAACACATGGGTTGCTTTAAATCCTCCTTTTGTGGTTTGTAATATGTGACCAACTACCTTTTAAAAGTTCCACCAGAACATCTGTTCCTAAAACTCTGTATTCTAATCTTTTATTACAGACAAGATAGATATTTGGGGCATTGATAAAATAGATAGAATAGAAATTACTAAGCTAGACCTTTCTAAAAGAGGGAGGTGATGTTTTCCACAGCTTCTTTCACAGGCAATTTTTAATAAGTAACTTGCAATGTCAGAGAGTCTGTTTCTACTCTATTTCAATAACTACAGTCACCTGACACCTATCAATTGAATATTATCTGGTTACAATAGGTCAGCTAATTATCCTGATCATTAACCTTTAAGAGTACAGAGGCTATGATAATCAATGCCACCCTTGGTGTGTGCCACATCATCTAATGAGTCTGTGTCAGAAAACGAACTCTTTCACCTCCCAGTGGTGCAGTTTTTCATCATTAGCTTTCTTAGTCATTTGATTTCTTAAAAGAATATGAGAAAAACTGGCACCTGGCATGAATCAGCTTATTAAAAGGAATGCATAAAATAAAATTGGTTACTGAAGATGAAATAAAAGAAGCAATATTTCCAAAAAGCTGTATGAATCAGTTTGGAAGCAGCAGGAAGCTTTAATAGTGAGAAAAGTGGCAGAAAGTAGTGATCAGTTAAATATTGTCCCAGTTTGAGACAAATTTGGAGGAAAGGTCCAAAATGAATGTATCTTCTAACAGAAGGCAGATTTCAGCAGCCCCTTCCCCACCAGGTTCAGGCAGAAACTCCTCAGAGGAAAGTGAAAAAAAACTCTGTTTATTTAACAAGCGGGGTGCACCCAGGCATGAGAATTAATAATATTAAATAATAAAACCTCTCATTGTGAAGAAAACCTGAGTCCTTTCTGTAGGTGTGGCTTTGCTCTCTCTCTGGAGCTGGGGTGCTGCTTGGGCTCCCCTGGGCTGCGGTGTGGGGCCTCCCAGTGATGTTCTGCTGCACAGTCTAGAAGAAAAGAAGAAGCAGCCAAAGTCCCAGGGAAAAAAGCTTTCTTGCCACAGCTAGCAGGCTAGCTAAAAACCAAAGAATTTTAACTCTCCATCTCCTGAGAAAACAGAACCAAAAGCCGGCTAAAAGCAGGAAGGTGCTTCCTCGACTCCGCAGCTGTGAGAGCGCAGGGGAGAGTGTGTGTCCTTGAACACAAAACACTCTGAAGAATTTGCCTGGCTTCTCTCTCCCCTCTCCTGGACCCAGTTTAAAGACACAGGAAGGCACAGGATTCATGTCTGGCATAGAGCAGGCAATAGGGGATACAGCATCATAAAGTCATCCCAAGACATTGGAAAGGATAAATCTGCTGTATCTAAATAGTTTATAGTTAAATGGAAGACACTATCATAAACAGAATGGAGAGTAGCAATTTAGGAAATGAAATTAATTTACCCCAGCAAATTTAAGTACATTTTTTGTTTTAGTTTCATGTAAGTCATAAGAAGATAATATTCTCCCTCACCTGAAGAATATATAACACAAGAGCATGCAAAGTGATGAAGGGCAAGGTGTGCACATGAATCTCACTTAGTAAATGGCTAGAATTAAGCATGTAGTATCAGGTCATTATGTAATAATCAAAGGAGTGATAGAGAAAGGCTTATCCAAGACACTGTTCATCCTCTGTATTTTACAGTCAGGTGAATCACTCTTGGGAAATACATATTTCTTTCAAGTGTCTTTTGATTATACTCTTAGTGTCAATGCCTATTTTTCAAAGGGTTTAAGCCAGGAATATGGATCCCAGCTATACATGAAATGATGGCTATTGCCAGTGAACTGAAACATGAGCAGGGGACATTTTTCAATACTTTTCATAGTGTCAGAGCCCTAAAATATTTTTTCAACATTGTCGACTGATAATTTTCTTTTAGTAGGCAGATAGTATCAGAATTGTGATCCTGAAAAATATGTGCATAAGGCCAAGTAGTAGATATTGCACCTTCCAGGGAAAGGCATGGGCTACTGTGTTGTCCTTCCTGCTTCCTGACCAAAAGCCATATTATGTCAGTGTTGACATGGAGTCCAAGACAGCACTGGAAGGTCTGTCTACCTTCTCAAGTCATGCTATGATCATGACACCACCCTCAAAAGTGATGCAATTCTATCTATGAAGAACCACTTCTTACCAGAGAATTCTCTTGCAATGAAGACTGAAAGATTAAGAATGATGTTATTCCTCAAACAAGGAATGAATATAACAAAATCCTTTATTTGGAAAGCAGTGAGAATAAAGGAGTTGCCATTAATCTGAATCTCAGCATGGTTTGCTTAGGAGGCAGGAATCACAGTGCATTGGTTACTGAGCAGTTGTATGAGCACGCAGAGTCTGGAACAATGTTAAAAGAACTGTGATTGATTACAGTAGAAGCTCACCTCGATCTCTGCCTGGACCCTTGATTCCTCTTACCCCCTACTGCTGTACCACCAAATTTCACATTCCAGTACATTATGAACAACAGCTTTAATTTAAATAAGGAAGCACCAGTGGCAGGAGGGTACTTCTAAAATCAGTAATCATTTTTATACATGATACATAAACAAAAGTTAAGTAGTAAGTTTCTTAATGTCGTCTTTTTGGTCTTATTCTGAGCATATGACTTACAGCCCTTAATCTTGATTCATGACTCCTAATTTGTCGCTCTTGATTTCTGGTACATGAGCAGATGTAGGACCTTGAAACAGATTTGTCTTTTCATGATAGAAAAAAATATTTTTGACATCTTGTTCAATAATTGTAATGATATTATGTTTTAGAAATATCATTGCTGTATATGTAAAACACCTGAAAACAGAGAGACAAGGTAAAAATCCAACCATTTTGATTAAAATTATAAATATAAAACTTTTAGTTACTGTTTTTCAAAGCTAAATTATTTACAACTGAAATGTTTATTGTGTGAAATTAGTTAAATTGGCAAAATGTTATTAACTACTAGAAATGCAAATCAGCAAAGGATTGCAAATAAATCAGAAAATCGTCTGATGGAAACCTAGGCATAGAGCTGTATTTAAAGACTGAATCATACATTAACAAACTGAACAAACAAGAACAAGCTGTGAAATACATGGTTTTTACAGAAGAAGAAAGCCTCAGCAAACAAACAAAAAATATGGACTTGGGCCAAATTCCAAACACAGCTATTATGGGAATTTATTTAAATATATTTTAGATTAACATGACAAAGGATAGTGTACAGCTTATGAAAAGATGTGTAAAAAGTATCACCATAGAAACTTGTTTGAGAAAATCAGGATCTCTCTTCAAACTCTGGCATAAATTTGTGTAATTCAACTTACGTGAATGCAGATCTTTCACAGAGAAACACTGAAAACTTCATTAGTATGGGAAAGAAAAAGAGATAAATTTAAAAAATAAAATGAAGCTTTGCAGGAAACAATCTAGATGTAAGAGAGGTACCCATCTGTTATTCAAGATAAGACAAACACTCCCACAATCTATTCAATGATGCATTTGTTAAGGAAAAAAAAAGTTATTTTCATGATCAGTGTAAATCAAAATATTTTAAAGAATTCTTTTACAATCCTTAGGTGTGTACTAAGGCAACAGAAGGGTGTTTTACTTTCCAGTTATTGCCCTATGTCTGTCAGAGCTGAAACATTTTGGTGAATTCAGGGATGCAGTTTTAGCTGTGACTTCAACTAAAAAGACATTTAAAGTTTTTAGACACAAAGCAGAATGTAAGTGTTGGAGTTCTCTTTCAAAATATGCATTGTTTTCTGCTCACTTGTGTTTAAATTACAGTTCCTTGGTTCCCTCCCTTCATATGAAAGCTAAAATTATATGCGTCTCCCTAGAAGGGCTGTCAAGGCTGTAAAGTTTGTATCCTGACTCTCTGCCTCTGGTAACTGTAATAAAAATGAGGTGAAACCAAGCATAAAAAAGATCCTAGAAACAAACGGTCACTTTCCTGCAGCTTATTGGCAAATTCAGGGGCGACATGACTTTTCCCAGGAGGCAAAATGTGGAACTGACAATAATCATAGGGCTGAAATACTCCTTTTCCACATCTGCCTCAAATTAGATTAGCATGCTTCAAGGTGAATTTCCTTTTAGAAATTATTTCTTCTGAAAATCTTTATGTTTTTACTTTCATACACCTACAGGTAAAATGATAAGAGTAATATAAAAAAAACCCAAAAACCTCTTCATCCTCATTTATTCATTGTTATAACATTTGATTAATTAATAAAAGGAGTAACAATTTTTACTCAGACACATTTCACATTATTGTCTCAAGTCTCTTGCTTTCTACTTATTGACTAGACATTCATGACACTATGTTTCATTCTCTCAAAATTATTTCTTAAGCTTCAGCCTCTTCTCCTGCTTCAATCCAAAGTATATTTATCATATTTACACATCACCTACAGTCTAATTCACAGTCTAGGAAGTGCATCTCTGTCTTATTTCTGACAAGGGCCATATTTTTGACTTCCTCATCAGCTTCTTGAACCAAAACAACCAATATATACAGTTTTGCAGAGTTGGGTGAGGCTTTCATGCTTATTTACCTGCTTGAAAGTCTAGGGATTTGCATTAATTACCCCCAGCTTTGATAAAACAGCCTTTTCCTGAATTTATGCATCCATAATGTTGTGCATCTCGGTGTTATGGTCTTTGAAGTTTCCATGCTTCCAAAGACTTTCATCTGTCACAAATGGAAATGAGCTTGTACTGATGGGGCCAGGTTGCAGTGGCATAACTCCATCAGTGGAAAATTTACTCCTTGATATTTGAAATATTAGCAACAATTATCTGTCATATAGATTTAATCACAGTATATTGTAACTAATAAACTACAGAAGAAGCATGAATAGCTAAAATTGACTTCAAAAGTGGAAAAGCAAGAATTCTTGTATGATCTCTATCATACATACATATGTTTTCTATGTTTTGTTTGGAGAACAAATATTAATTAAAAAAAAAGATATTTTTCTCATCAAAGTTTTTTGCAGGTGTTTTAGGTATTGCTACAGCTTATAACAAGGTGTTTGAGGGTATCATTCATGAACGACTAGTAGATAAGAAGGTAGTTCAAACATGTAATGAAGCTCATGAATAATGCAAAACAGTAATGTCTGAAGTTAAAAAGCCTTGTGAAGCCAGGATCCTGCTGGCCAACTCAATCTAGTTGGTGCTCAACAAGTTCTAAAGACCCTCTTAAGAAACTCAGATATGAAATCTTTGAATATGTTATGCATCATATAAAATCATCAAAGACTAAATTATGAGTCTCTGAATCTCTGATATTAATCTCGGAATTGATATGAATCTCAGATAATAATCTCCTATCTCTGAATTAGTACATTAAGCCAATATATGGCTCAAATCATTCTTGATATCAAAGAGAGAGAAGGTGACTTTTATGATACTTTTATGATATGGTTAAAGAGAACTTTGTAGACCATTGTCCTGTCTTGGTGCAGACAGTGAAAACAAATAGTGTGCGTATGAATAAACCTGATATACCAAAGGAAAACACAAGCCGTTTTTGTGCATGCCTCATAGATTCACTAGTCTTTAAAGAATCAGTAAGATTGTGCATAAAGATCCTTCCAAAAATCTTTCAGGAAGATCTCACATCAATTTTTCCTAAAAAATAAAATTCTAATGAGCTGCTGTGGTTCTGCCCCAGGCAGCAGCTTGGCCCCATGCAACCACTAGGTCACTCCATACAGTGCGTGGGGGAGAAACTGGAAATTTAAAAGTGTGAAAATTCATGAGATGAGATAGAGGGACTTTAATGGATAAAGGAAAAGGTGTGCATACAAGGCAAAGCAAAACAAGGAATTCTTTCACCACTTCCAATGGTCAAGGAGATGTTCATCCACCTCCAGGAAAGCCCGGCTCCATCATGCATAGCGGTGACTTAAGACAAATGCCATAACTCTGAACACTCTTCCTCCTTATTCCTCATTTCTTATTGCCTCAGCTTTTATTGCTGAGCATGACATCCAATGGTATGGGATATCCCTTTGGTCAGTGAGAGTCAGCTGCCCTGCCTCTGTTCCCTCCCAAACTCTCATGCAACCCCACCTTGTTTGATTTCAGGGCAGCCTGAGAAGCCCTTGACAAACACTTCACATGAGATGCTGTATATGCACCTCTATGAAGAAAATTAGCTCTGTCCCAGTCAAAACCAGTACAGGAATTAAGAGATATGGTCCTTCTGTGCCTCAGCAGACAAAGAATAAAGAAACAAGAACAAAACCAAGAAGATCCTCATTTTCAGTGTAGTTCCAATGCTAGAATCCTATCACAGTACCTGCAGAGACTCACGCTTAGTCTATTCATCACAGGTAGAAGAAAAAGGATGAATACTGAGGGATAAAATTTGTACATGACATACAATTTCATACAAAGTTGTGATCACTGGCTTAAATCTGGCTGCTGAAGTGAAGGAATATTTCATAATGTTGAAGCACAACAAAGTAAAGGAAAGTATAAGAAAAAAGGATGAATGATGACATAGAACAGGGCACAGATTTAGTTTGGAATTTTTAGGAAAAGGCCTGATAGGGAGGGGTATGAGAATTCTGTGCAGAAAGGAGTGGAAATCGAATACCAAATTATTATGTATCTGTTACAATTAAAGCAACAACAAAAATGGATGGCTGAAATTACCAAGCAATAAATTTAGAGCAAACAAAATTGGTTAACTTGTGTATGATGTATAATTATACTGTGTAACTCATGAATGCAGACAATAGAACTGTAAAGAGATTTTTGAAAGGACTAGGAAACTCAGAGAAAATAACTCATTGTTATCTATTTAGAAACATGGTAAGGTATAATCTTTGTTTCAAGAGGTATTTTACACATTGATTATTGTAGCTGGAAGACTGTATCTGTCAAAAACCCTGTAATTGCATCAGTCATTGAGTATGTCTGTGATCTATAACTGTATTTGCTTTGGTTCTTAGTACCTTTTACTTTAATTTCTCCTTCAGATTGCTAACCAAAAAAAAAAATTAACTAGACAAAATGAAGCTTTCTTGGCAGACAGTAGAGCAGTAGTGTTTTTAGAGAAGAGAAGAATGGAATGTAAGTGGTGAAGCAGAACAATTCTTGTTGGCAGTACTAGGAAGTTTCAATTTGACAACCCTTTTAGTGAAGGAATTTTTCTTACTATCTAATCTAAACCCCCCTTAGCACAACCTGTGACCTTTTCCTCTTGTTCTATTGCTTTTTACCTTAGACAAGAGACAAACCCCCACTTTGCTACATCCTTCTTTCAAGTACTTGTAGAGAGCAATAAGGTCTTCCTGATCCTCCTGTTCTCCAGGCCAAACAACCCCAGCTCCCTCAGCCACTCCTCATAAGACTTGTACTCCAGACCCTTCATCAGCTTCATTGCCCCTGTAGGCACTCCAGTTGTCTGAGTCATCCTACCAGATTTCCATGATGGTAATTATGTCACACTTTTCCTGCTGTGCATGGCAATGTCAAATAGGAAAAATTATGAGAATCACCATTCATCCTGACATAGTTCTGGAAGCCCCTCTTAGCATAAATTAGGAATTGTCCATCTAGTGAGTCACATTCAGATTTAGGACACTGTCTATCAGGGAATTATTTCTGATTTATACTTGGTTATTTAAGAAAATAAAGTTAGAACAAATTGTGTTTTATGTTTAAAGGCTAGAAAATAAGGAATGAAATAGAACAATCTAAGCAAGAGAAAGGGAAAATTATAAGTGGTGCATAAGCAGAAGTGTAAGACAATTATTTTAGATGTTTAATCTTAATAAAAATCCACTGTTAGTAAAATGAATAGATAATAGTTTGTGTGTAGCAGTATGCAAGTGTAAAGATTTATTCACGCTAATAATTTTTTCTGGTTTTTTCCCCTCTTACTTTTTCAAGAACTCGGGTAACACATTATTTTATATATAGGATCATTATAACTAAATATGAGTCCACATATATGCACATATTTACCACTCTTTCAGAATGTTTTGGTAGCCTGTAGAAGTTCAAATGCTTGGCAGTTGAAGATACTGTTAAATATGTGGTCATTGTTACTGATGAGTAGTTCAACTGTATTCAGAACAAAGAGGTGTCACTGTGTTACCTAAAGAGAAACTCAGAGGATAAATAATGTCTCAAAAACTCCTGAATCCGGGGAAAAATTAAACTGGACTTCGGTTTAAACTGGGAAAATATAAATCACCCAAAATGTCACCATGGCACTAAGATGAGAATGGCATCCATGCCTCACCCTTAAACACAGGCATGAATTTGCATCACAGGATCAATTATTCCCTTCAGTCTCATTCAGCACTACCTTTGAAATTTCACTGAGTTGAAATCTTAATGCTATAGCCATCTAAAATCTTTAATTCTCTATATGAATGAAATCCAGATAATTGATAAAAAGGACATTGGCAGTGAGGAAATATTGATATTCAGGGGCAGTGCTTAACAGATAATGGTTCTTGTGATAATCCCAAGGGAGAAAATTTTATTCTGTTGAAACAATGCGATTGGAAGGAATATTCAGAAATAGAATTACAAGTAGGTTATTAACAATAATTGTAACTTAAACCCTATATATTCTAAATCTTTTTGGCTTTAAATTTCTTCTTGGTACTTTTGTAGTGCAGATGTACAATCACAGAGCAACAAGTTGGAAGGGTCCTTTAAAGTCCATCTAGTCCAAAACCCTGTTGAAAGCAGTGTCATCCTATACTAGATATTTTAGAATCTTGTCAAGTTAATTTTGAGTCTTCAGTTATGTGGTTTGTGAGATTCCACAACATCTCTGGGGAAACTGAACCACTCTTTGCCATTGCGACAGAAAGAAAAAAAAAAAAAGTCTTACTATCTTATTAGAGCTTAATTTCTTACAATTTATGTCAGTTGCCAATTTTCCTAGCACTGGTCACTTCTGAGAACAGTCTGTCTCTGCTTTTTTCATATCACCTGTTAGCTAGTTGTATAACTTGGCAAAATCTCCCTTTATTCTCCTCTTCTTAAATTTGAAAAAACCCAAGTTCTCTTATTCTGTCTTAATTTCAAAAGTATCTCAGCACCCTGACAATCTGACCTGTAATAAAGTTGCTCCAGTATGAAAATGTTGTCATTACACTGGGGTACAAAAGTCTGGACACAATAATCTAGGTTCAGTCTCAAGTGCTGAGTAGGTGTAAGCCACCCCTTCCTTCCAGTGCTGGCCGCACTCCTGCTAATACACTATGTAGTTGGCTACTTTTGCTGTCAGTGCATGTCACTGAGTCATGTTCAACTTGTCCACTAGGACATGTTGGTCTTTTTTCTGTAGAGATGCTTTTTTTTAAGTTTTGGGGTTTTTGTTGGTTTTTGGTTTTTTTTTTTTACCCAACAACTAGCCAAACATTGTTTGTTGCACCTGTCCCTGGCAGAAAACTGCATTTGTTTTTTTTGAACATTATGAGGTAATTTCAGACCATTTTATAGCCTATCAAGATCTCAGTGAGCGGCAGTTCCCCACAGCTTGGCATGGCTTGGTGCATTCAGACCCATTGTCCAGGACTTTCAGATGCATAACTGTAACAGCCCCAGTATGGAATCCTGAGTAATGCCACTAAACAATGACTTTGTGCTATCACATCACAAAACCAGGAGGATCCGCCAATTTATTTTCACCTTCAAGTCCATTTATCCAGTCCATAGTTCACCAAATTGGCTGCAAGGTTTGTATGCAAGATCATATCAAGGGCCCTGATAAAACCAACATGCACAGCATCCACTTATCTTCCATTCAGAGGAAAGCCAGGAATCTCATCACAAAAAGAAAACAAGCTGGTCACACATTATATGCTCTTGGTAATTCCCTTATCTCTGGTCCCAATCACAATCTTGTTCTTCGTGTGCCTGCTTCCAGGTGGATTTTATCCATAGCTTTTTCAGGTGCCTCGTTTAGGCTGATGATCCTGTGCCTCTCCAAACAGTCCTTCCCATTGTTCTCAAAAATGGTCTTAGTGTTGCCTTTTTGTAGTCATTGGGGGGATCCTCTGATTGTCATGTCCTGTCAAAGACATAGAGAGTAGATACACAATGACATCACCCAGCTTCATCAACAACTTTGTGCATATCTGATCCCATGCGGTTGCAAAATGTTCAATTTGCTGATGCTGCGAAGATATATGTGACTACAAAAGTATAAAAGCATATCTCCAGGTATTTATTTATTAATCTATTTTGATGATATTCACACACTCTCTCTTACAGCACTGTCATAATTAAAAAATACTAATTACTTGGATTCCTTTTGTAACAGAACATGAGGCAGGCTCAGAGAAGCCAGTTCTACTAATGACAGGGCTGACCTGGAGTGATAAAGGAAAACAGTGTTGGGAAAGCATAAATTTATGAACAATTCTAGATTTTCCTGAAGAAAACATTGAGAGCAAACCCATGCCCATTCCCCCATTTATCCATATGCTTACAGCTGTTAGTTAAGTTAGGTCAAAGAAAATTTATTTCTGTCTCAGGAAGCAAAATTTTTCCTGTTGCTACCTCTCTGTGTTAACCAAAATTAATTTAGCAGTTACTGCTCATCTGAAACTTCTCTGAATGCTACTACAGGCAGTCAAACTCCCTGCTTTCAAGAACAACAGGTTCCTAAGGTTACACCAATTTAATATTTTCTCAAAATAGTGTTCCAAGAGATCAGTTTAAATAATAAGAGACATTACTGTAGTTACGTTAGAATAACAAAATGAAAATAAAAATTATTATTTTGATACATTTGAAATATGTTATTCATAACATCTAAAATATACATGCAGGAATTATATGTTTTTATTTTGCTTTTAACTCCATGAATAATTAATTGAAAATAGGAAAATTGAACATAGGAGAGAGATAAGTAAAATAATAAATATATTAAAAAAAGAGCTGTGCCTATTTTCATGTTATTTGAATGAACTTAGTAATGATGTTTGAAAGAGCAGACTAATAGGGATTTTGGAGAAAGCATTTTAAAATTATATTGTTATTAGGACAATGAAAGGTTGCAATATGGCAGAAACTCTCAGTAGAGATGTAGATGCAGTCAAACACACACAAGTTAAGTGTCCTCTTCTGTGTACAATCACCAAGAAGAAAAAGCACCAGGAAACTCCCTCTGTGTCAAATTGCCAGCTTTCTGAACAGAGAAGAACAAAGGCATCAGGATTCAATAGAAGCTGCTTTCAAAGCAACTATTTGTTGGTAAATTTCCTGACTTTTGCTCTCATATGTGTCAGCATCACTTTGATATAAACATCAGAGCAAAGCCTCAAGCCAAGTTCTTCCCCCGTGGACTGAACCTTAGGGGGTTGCCAGTTTGTAGCCTAACACACAGTAACCCCACTACTCTATGGAAAACTACTTGTATAGAAAATATAGACCTATGAAACTTGAAATGCACTACAGCACAAGAGTGACAGGTATCCAGTGAAGCCTACTCTGCCCAATGAAACTTTCAATGCTACTAAAAGAAAATGCCTATGAAGATGGGAATTTAGAAAGTGTTTTTTTGTGACAGGATTAAGCACCTGAAGTATAACCCCATGCCTCTATAAACTGATGCCTGTCTTCAACAAAAGTAACAATATCCATTAGATGATGGCATAGAAAATGGTGGGTTTTTCCCACATATTGAGACTAAACTTGGTGAATTTAAAGTATAACACATTTTCTTCTAGAGAAATTGCACAGAATTTCTCACAGAAATTGTTTTCACAGAATGGGTGAGGTGGGAAGTGACCACAGTGGGTCACCTGGTCCAACCTCCATGTTTAAGTAGGGTCATCCCAGGGCACATTGCATGGGATCGCATCTGAACAGTTCTTGATAAACTCCAGTGAGGGAGGCTCCTCAACCTCTCTGGGCAATCTGCTCCAGAGCTCAGTAACCTGTACAGTAAAGAAATTCATCCTCATGTTCCGGTGGAACTTCCTGTGCATCAGTCTCTGCCCATTGCCTCTCATCGTATTGCTCGGCACCACCGAGCAGAGCCTGGCTCCATCCTCTTGACCTTCTCCCTTCAATACCTACAGACAGTGATGAGGTCCCCTCTCAGTTGTTTCTTCTCAAGGCTGAACCAGCCCAACTTGCTCAGCCTTTCCTTGTAAGAGAGATGCTCCGAGTTTTTCTTATGTATGGAAGTGTTGATGGTATGGGTAAGGAAGTTGCAGGTAAGCAAATATTTGTAAATGAAACGGTTAAGGGTTTTTTTATTTGTTGAGGTTAATATTTTTTGTATATTTCAGACCTCATGTAATGATTAAATCTTCTGAATAAATTGTTTCCTTCATAATGTCTTTTTTTCCCCCAAATTGGTAGGCTGACCCTTGATCAATAGATTTTTTCCAGCAATTTTAGATGGCTAAAGGCTGAATGTAGACTTTGGAGAAATGAATTAAATTGTGCCACTGATTTTCCTCTGCTTTATCAATTTTTATCCATTATATGGTCTCTTGCCACTTCTTGGAATTTTTCTTTTATGCTAAAGGACTTGTGTCTGACTTTTTACAATTCAAGGGTTCACAAAGTACTAAAAGTTTTCTTTTCTGCTTAAAAATAAAATCAGGTCATTATTATTGATTATATATTTAGGCACTTACAACTATTGAATTAATTGATACTTTGTATTTAACAATGACTCTGTAGGTTAGGTGCTCAGAGAGCTAAAGCACACAGCAGCCCTCCACAAAAATAGAAAGTGATATTTGATTTTCTTCAGCTCAAGCTATTAATTTGGCTTATTAATGCAGTGAGTGAGACAAGTAAAGGGTGATGACTGAGTTCTCTTTATCACTGGTCACTAATTGTCTTTGAGATAGGAGCCGAACTCTCAAAAACCAGAATTAATAGTCTGATTTAAAGAATTATGAAGACTTAAGGGCTACATAGGAAATTCAAAACATAACATGGAGTAGGCACCACAGAGAATCCTCAGCCTAAACAGGCAGACTTTTATTCATTGTGCTAAGAACTCAGCACATGCTTAAATTCTTTAGTGACTTGAGACCCGATTGAGTTACTACAAATAGTATATCAGATATAAAATGAGAAAATTAAATCAAAATCAGAACTAGTTAATAAATTAAGAAAAACAGCATGTATTTATTTATTGTTAATAGTTTTTTTGGCACTGTATAGAATGAATGTGTTGTGTATATGCTGTTCTACATTGCAGATTTTCAAGGGCACTTTTGAATTCAGTCACGTCAGTATAGCTTGGAAAGCAAACTGGAAACATTTCCCATTCAACAAATTAATTCTCAAAACAATTTGTTTCCTCGCCATTACAAGGAGTCTCAAAAAGCTTGTTATAAGTGTTTTGTAAGCAACAATGGCAGCAAATAAAACATCATATATTTAACTCATTCTATTCTGCCTATTGAGTATGCCAAACAATATACTGAGATAGAAACAAACCTCTGATTTTTCAACACCCTAACAAAGCAGATTCTCTTTTTGTGTCTGAAAACACAGAATCAACATTTGTACTAATCTGTATGGGGCTTGGCTTTTAATTTTGGAAAAATCATTATACCATTAAAAAATTAGTAGCACTTTAACAAGCAGAAAAGACAAATTTAACTCTTCCAAAATAATTGAAAAAAATATCTTTTAGCTAATCAAATCACAGAAAAATGCATTTTATAAAATGCATTCTAAAGGACAATTGGTATCTGACATATTATCCTGTGGTTTAGCTGGATGTCTTACAACTATTTCTTAGAACATTTAAAATAGCTCTCCAAATATATATGTCGTTATCTGAAGAACTTTTTTAAGTGTCATGCAAAAGTGGAGGTAGGGACAAATGTCATCTGGGAAGATGAAAACTCTAGGACTGGGTTTGGTATCTGGAGGAAAAAAATACAATATGGATGAAAAACATAGAAAGAAATGTATAGTGCTGCAGGTGGGCAACAAGGTGGATCCCTTGTCCTGTCTCGTCAATAGATGCTCTGTGTCTCTGAAAACTGTTACCTGCTAAGAGAGAGAGTGCAGAAGTACAGAGGTAAGTACAGAAATTAGTATTATTCTATTACCACATACCAATTAGAAAAGGATACATAAGATTCAAAAAAATTTTCATTTAAAAAGTATTTTGTTTCTTTAATATATAGGTGACTCTGTGGCAGAGATTTTAGCATGACTGATTGAAATAGTTTAGCACAGAGTTGTCATGGAATTCTCAGAACCAAATTTAGTGCCTTGATTTCCTGTGCCATGCATAGAAAGATGTTCACATCTGAAAAGTTGGTTTACAAAAACAATGTTAGTATGAGTTTTTTTAACTGATGGAGGGAGATAAGAGATTCTTCTTCTTGCAGCAACAGATGAGTACAACAGCACAATCCTTGAGTTACAATAGATATCTTGTGATGTCGCATACTGGAATGAATGAAGAATATCATATGTCACTGTTAAAGCCCAGAACAATGAGTGCAGGACTACATAAAGTAGAAAAAGAAGAAGAAATGCTGAAGAGTGTTAAACACCTTTCTTTGAGGGGCAAGAATGTCCTCACTTCATTTCCTAGATCTGTGTGCAGTGCTGGACAGTTAACAGCTTAATTTAGCACGAGTGTAATTAAACAGCAGTGATATTTCCACTGAAAAGTTACCTGCAGAATGTTGCTGTTTCTTTCAATGCCTGTTTCATGAGCCCATAATGCCTTTTGCCACAGTAAGTGATATTTAAGTTGCTCCATTATGGAGAAAATAACTTCATATTCATTAACTACTAGTAGGGTTAAGCCTACATAAGAACAAAGATCTGCATGGACCTGTAGTAAAAACCTCTGTCATTTACTCTTGTCCTTTTGGATGTATATTAGTTGAAATGGGACTTATCACATACAGATTTCTGAGAGAAGTTATGTATGAGGCATGAGTGAACAAAAAGAAAACGTTGGTTTTATGGGAGGAGGGTGGAGACTAAGTGAAGAGAAGCGGAAATATTTTTGGATGCATTCCAAGAAGAACTCCCGAGTACCAGTAGTAATTCAAAGATACAAATTAAGTTCCTCTATGTGTTAACTTCTTCAAGAATATGCTACAGAGCAGGAAGATGAGTTTTAAATGACTGCAACCTGGACTTGGGTGCCAGGAGCAAGAGCTAAATAAGTAATCATCTTTCAAGAGAGTTCAAGAATGTTCTGTGCTCAAGGCATATTCCTATTTACCATATTTAATTCAATCTAATCTGCCATGTTTGCATAGTTTACATCTTAACCTAGTTTATATCGAGAACATTTTCAAAGATTTTTCCAACTTGTAGCCAAAATCTCTCTTTGCCTTAGTTCTCTGTCTACAAATAAGAATGGTAATTAGAGTCCATTGAGCTAAGTTCAGACTGAAAATTCATGTTATATATTTATAAAGTGTCTTATTTTTATTTGTCCTTTTCCATTACATATTTGTTTCCCATCTTACCAAAGCACTGTCATCTATTTGAAGATTCTTTAACTTTAGGAAGTGGAAGAACTTAAATACCAGAAATAAGTGATTTTATCATTGTTGCTCTCAATTATTAAGCTTAATTGTTTTTTAGCTAAACACCTTAATTCTCTGTGAAGAAAAATCTTGTTGTGTTTGAGTGCCAGCAATCATATGGATAATATTTAGATAAATTCCAAAAAAAAGACATCCAGTAGCTTTTAACTCTCTCTTGCAAATCCCATTATGTGACTGAGGCATAACAATATTGGTAAGAAGATAGTTTTAATGCAGTGAAATTGACAAAACCACTGCGGGGCTGCAGGAGTGGGGGTGAGGAAGTGATAGTTTGCTTCCATGAAAGGAAATTTCTGTCAATGAAAAAAAGGTCATATGCCCAGACTTGCTGTGCACATAAAATATTGAAAAGTTTGGCGGAGTTTGTAAGTTTTCATGAATTTCTGACCTTCTTTTTTGGGGCCTGAGCAATTTAAGACAGACTCCTGAAAGATTAAGAGACATATAGCAAGAGTGTGGAATGGACTGTCTTCTGCTAAGGTGGTTCACCCCAGATGGAACAGTGGGATCATTATTTAATTGCAAAAGAGAGAAGAGAGACCAAGTCAGTCTTCTCTTTCAGTTGAGAGAACCCCCCACTTACATTCTCCTGGGAAGCAGACAAATCAAACAAAGAAACAAAGAAAAAAACAAACAAAACACCACAAAAACCTCAAAGAAATATGAAAACAGAGAGAAGGAAAATAGAAAAGTAAATGAGAAAACTTAGGTGTGGGTACTTTGGGAACCAAAGAAAACAAAAATATTGGTTATTTACATGTAGTGCATAATTAAAAAATACACGATAGAAAAAATAGACACAGTGCTTTTTATCTTTCAAAATATATAAAAATAAACCAAATATTACTAGTAAAACATGTATAGGATTCATATTTTATTCTTTTCATTTCAGTTGTGACCCTTTCCCCCTGTGAAATTAAAGTATAATAAAGAAGAAGCTAATATATCATCGTACAGGTTTGTTACTGCATTCTAAGTTAAGATTATTTGTAGGAATTTTCTGTCCTCTACATTGGAATTAGAGAGATTGATTCTGTTCTCACAATCATAAATGAGGATAGCATTTGGCCTCCCACCTCATCTGTCACATTGATGCTTAAATAGTAGCTTTTTATGCCAAGCAGACCTGGAATGAGTTTTCCTACAGGCAGAGGTTGTAAAGTAAACAGCAAAGACAGATCTGTACAAAGAATGGAGGAATCTCATGATCAGGAAGGATGAACAACAGTCACTTGAACAGATGTTATTTTACAGACAATAAATGTCAGTGCTATTAAGAGACCAGCAAGACAGAAGAAGGCAAGGGAGACAAAGTGAGGAACAGTAAGGCAAAAGAGAACTGAGGAAGAGACAGTCTTAAAATAACTATCAGACATTTGAGTACCAGGATATAAAATATTTCCTGGTATCAGGGCTATAAGTCAGGGGTGTCTAATCCGCCTTTACATGTAGGCTTCTAATTTGAAATTCTTCCTTTTGTTGTTCATTAAAAAGTGTATTTTTATCAAGACACTGTCAGCCATGAGAGTGATGTAAGCAAAACTCTAGTTGAAGGCTTGTACAAAGATACAGAGTTTGTTCAATAATGAAGCCAGTTACCTTTCAACCTTTTTCCTGTTCTTCCTTTTTTTTTTTAATTTATGCCTTTTTTTTCCCTGCTGAGATGAAACAAAAGTTGTGCAAAAAGTTATTACAAAATAAAACTCTTCCTTTCACTCTATCATTTCAATGGTTTTTTTGTGATAAACTTCACAAATAGATACAGGATAAACCAAGAAATGTTACTTTTCTTTATTTTCACATTTGTCCTCATCATACCTATGCTTCATTTTGCTTATTATTTCTACTGATCTTCAACAGGTCACATGTTTTTTCTTGGCACAAAATGCTGTGAATAGGATGCTGCAAATCAAAGTCCTGTGAAGCAGTAGTACTCCTGATTCCCTGCAGCGTTCAAGGTCGGCAGCAGATGTGGCCTGAAGTTCTGCTCCTTGAATCTTGACCTTCACAGAGTGATTCTCTAACGACTTGGGAGGGACATCATAATTAGATAAAATCCTTGCCTATCTTTATTAAAGGGCACCAGATTAAACTCTCTGCATGTTTGATGAGAAGTGAAGTGATTGTTTTCCCCACTTCAAATGCTTCAGCATGCCTTTTCATTAATGTTTTATCACTTCCATACTGAATTCTGATGCTTTTGAGAGTTTCTAAGAAAGAGGAAAAAAAAACCCACTCTCCTTGCAAAACTAAGAATCTTCTTTTGATGCAAATTCTTTCAAAGATAGTCATATTTTGCATATGTACACATTGAAAACCCTTTTGAAAAAGGTGGCAGTTTACCTGAGGAAAGTAATTAAAAATCAGTATTTTAAGTAAACCCCCATAACAAATTAATTCAAGCTTTGAACACAGTAGGCCATGTAATGTAATCAAAGGTAAAGTGAATTAAATGTTTTTACTCTTTAAATTGTTCGATAAACCCATTGAGTTATAGATGAGCTTTTGAAGAAGGGATGATAAAATGTTTATTCTGTTGCAGCTGAAATGACAAACATCCTGCTGCTCATTTTATTTTAGTAAAACGATTTACAAAAGTGATTTAGCTCCAGAACACATTGCTGCAGGCACTCATCAGGCAGGTCTTTTGCACAGCATGTTATCAGAAGAGCAAGAGGTGAGATTTTAAGTAAAAAGCAGAAAAATGCCAGTGGCATTATCAAATTGGAGATGAGAGAGCAATTCTTTAGAGGGTGAAATCTAGTCAAAAGTCCTAGTCATAGTGGTCTCTTAATAGTGAAAGTCAGTCACTAAAAGTCACTTTCAATTTATGTTCCTCTTTGTTTTCACTCCCTGTATTCTTGTTTTTTTGTGTCTGCTAATGCATCTATGGGCCAAAACTATCCAGATTCCTTTTGTCACCTATTCATGATCAATCTGGTATTATATACAGCTTAGTATGCCCTTTTTACCCTTGCATCTTGAAAATGCTGGGATGTGTTAAAAATGCCCAAACCGTTAGAAGTCAAGATATTTCAGGTCCTTCAGGTTATTAAAGAATAAGTTTTAAATATTAATAAAAGATTGCTTCAGGGTGGTTACTGTAAAATACACAAAGCAAAACGAACACTCCAACACTCACATTTCATTGTTAATACAGCTATTCTTTTCCCATAAGGTCTGTAGGAGACCAAATTCCAAGGGACTGCCTTGGGCCTGTTGCTTTACTGCTCTGTCCCACAGGGAACCTAGATTGCTATGAGTCACAATTTCTAGCTCTCATGTCTATGTCTATGTCTATGTCTATGTCTATGTCTATGTCTATGTCTATGTCTATGTCTATGTCTATGTCTATGTCTATGTCTATGTCTATGTCTATGTCTATGTCTATGTCTATGTCTATGTCTATGTCTATGTCTAGTATCTTTGCTTAAAAGTAAGCAGCCAACCTGAAGAAATCAGCAACAGCCCTTTCCAGTTCTTCAGAGGGCAATGTTTGATTGGTGTGCGTTCACTGCTTCCTGTACTTTCTGGTCATAGCTGGAATTGGAATATTTTAATGGCTCGAATTTCTTCTGTCTCGTGTGCCAAGTTTATCACGGTTTGAACAAATGCCAGTGTACTCTGTCAGCGTCCTCTGCCTTCCAGTCTCCACGGTTCTTTTAACTCACTTGCTTCATTACATTCTCTTGACTTTACAAAGATGTTATATTTGCCTGCAAATTAACTTTCACTACTACTTTTGGCAAAATTTGGCTTTCTTATTAACCACTGATCTATGTTACTTCTCCCAGTAAACCTTGACCTAAATGTTCACTCATTATCTCTCTGGTTGTCCTATTTAGCCACAGGCTTTTGCTTTGCCTTTAATACAAGACTATATCATTTAGCAATACGACTCCAGAGACAGTCCATTCCTTTCACTAAGGTCCATAAACGCTTTGAGCTAACTTTACTCTCCTGAAATTCTACTAACAAATGGTGTGGGTTCTTTAAGAGGAACAAGTCCAGAATCTCCAAGTGATTTAATAGGCATATTCTGCAAAAACCTGATGCAGTCAATTCAAAGAAATTTGACATTTTTGAGCTCTGGGAAAGATTGTTCCTACTTTTGACTCTCATTTATGACATTATGATTCTTGTATTTAGCCACGAAGATTTTGTGAAGCCTGGGGAAGTTTACCTCATTTACAAATTAGTAAAATGGGGAAAAAAACCAAACAAAAGCCTCCTTTCCAACTGAAAAAAATTACATTTCAAAGGTGTATACGTTAGAGATTTTTAGACATTTGTGATGGAGTAGTAAGAACTGTACTTACTCTAAAAGAGAATCAGGTAACAAACATTAATACGTATTCACTGTTCAAACTTCTGCCTATTTTTGCTGTGGTTTTTGTGTCTTTAAAGAAAGAAAACTAATTGCCCAACATTTCCTACAGGAACCTTACAATTTCTTTACCAAGACATCCCATGCTAAACATACTCTGTTGTACTTAAAAATGCTTTACATAACAATAAGGGGGAGGGTGAACGTAAAAGTAGATTTTAACAAAAGTGAGTTGCAGAAATCTTAATCAGCACTCATATTCACTGTTTTATAGTCCACCACCATAGACAAATTTGTTCAAGTTCAAATTTGTATTAATTTACTCTGTGTGTCATACACAGATATATTAATGTCACTGATCAATGAAAAACCAGCTAAAGGTTGTGAAACATAATGCCTTTACTCTGCAATATTGAACCAAGACTGCCTGGAGAAAAGAGATGGATTATTTCTACATCAAGCTTAAATAAAGAAATGTGGAGCTCCTTCAGGTTGTCTGTGGCTGCAGTTTTATCACCTTCACAATGTCACCACAAACACATGCTCTCACTCTCTGACCTTTAATAGCTAAAATAAAAATGAAAGTACAGTGAGCATTCTTGACGTAGGATTTCACCTACCTTGACAAATGCTGTGTGCTAAGGGTAGTCTTGTCATAGAATAAGATACAGATAATTTGTAATTGGTGATTAGAAAAACTTACATTGGTAAGGTGGCAATAATTCTAAAATCCCTGTTTTCTAGGAACACTAATATAAATTTGCTATAACGCTTTCTCTGTACAACTGCATTGATGTGGTAAGCTTAAATTTAAATCCTGCAGTCATACTATAATTTATAATAATGGAAATTATTTGATTAATCATTAGGCCTTTTCATTATTTGATTCTTGAGCTTATTTGATGCCATTTCCCAGCAAAACAAATCCAAAATACTGAGATATTTCTGTGTGTGTGTTAGCAAGGAACAACAAAGTATACTAACAAAGAAATCAGAGAATCTGGTTAGTTAATTAAAAAACTCAAACCAAACAAAAAAAACAACCCAAACATTAAAAAAAAGCAAGAACAAAAACAAAGCAAAAAAGGCCCCAACAACTTCAGTGTCTGTGGTTTCATTATTAATCATCAGTATTTTATGAGAAACAAAGAATTTTATCTTTTTCCTTCGTAGTCCAGGTCAAGTATCTCAGCATTGAGCAAATGTGCCTTTTAAAGGGAACCCTAATTAATTAGTGTCATCTTTTACCTGATTAATACTAAAAAAAAATGTGCCATAGTATCTAGCTTAAAATCCAAATATTATCAAAAAGCCAAACTTGCTTTAATAGGTTCAGATTAGTTGAATATCAAAATTCTTAAGTACATGAGAAATATTATCTAGTTTGGTTATTAATAATAGTGCTCCTAAAATTACCTTATTTTTAAAAAAAGTGATAAAAGTACTGTGTTTAACCTGCTTAGACTAAAGGCAAGTATGCAATAATGCTATTGAGACATTAGCGTTTTAAATTTCTGGTTTTATGTAATCGTGATTCCTATATCCCAGTACATAATTGATGTTGTCTTTTGAAACTTAACATAAAAGTGCTTGGGGAATCTCTTTAATGTAACAGTTAACATTCTCTTGAGTAAAAATTGGCCTGTGTTATATGAAATGTTTGTAATCTTCTATCCTGCGCTGATTTTTTTGCAAGATACTTCTTTTATATATTCCCAAAAAAACCTCAACAAAACCCACCAGGAAACTAGCCATAGAAAACACTTTAAAATACCTTTCACCTTTTTCATCCTTATCTAGATATTTCTCATAGAAAGAAAAAAAAAAAAAAAAAGCAAAAATCATGATGGACTTAAAGATTTCAGATTTCATAGATGTTTACGAATTGCTTAATTGAATTAACAAATACAAGAGGAATCTGCCAAAGATCTTATATACACATTTCTCTTTTCCTTCCCAGTGAAATGACTTAGCTGTGCTAAAGATAGTATCTTTATTTAGACCAATTCTAAACCATGCAAGGCCATGGAGGTGAATAATTGACAGGTCAATAGGAAGAAAATAAAACCACTAGCACTTTTATGAAGTTTCTAAAACTAACTAAGTAAATTGGATAGCTATACAGGAAATTACTGCAGACTCATGAACACAAGCTTTAGTGTTCACTTGCATAAGCAACTCATAAGGAACATGGTAAATAGCTTTGCCGTGCAGTTCTCTATCCTCTGCTCTCTGTAGACTGTCTTTTTCTGTTGACTTACCAATATTGATAATATTAGTTTTCAGGCACTACTGAAAGTAGGGGTGTTGTCCCACATCCAGGTGAATTAATTGTGCTAAGAGTAAATTCCAAAATCAGCAAATTTTTAGCCTATGACAATATACAGAACTACCAATTTCTTTATGTCTTTAAGATATCAGGGGTATTTTTAACTTTGATTATGTGGATAAATTGGTAGCATTAATGTAGGCAGCCACTTCCTCATTCATTTTGGTTGTCCATTAACTGTAATTGTTTTAGGCCTTTAGGCCTTTTTCTAAATGCTTTTTGTACACAGACTTGTTTGTTTAAAGTTTTGCATAAGAAATAAAAAATCGTAATATAATTTAAATAATAGCTAAAAGGAAATAAAATTCATAAGTCTTAAAAATGGAACTGCACAAGACTGTCATGGTATTTTAGAGTGCTAATTCATAGATGTCACAACACCACTGAATATTCCCCAGCAGTTTTCTACTTTAGTTCAGATTGTGAACTTTATATGATAGTAATCTGGAAAAGTTTAACAGCAGGAAGATATTTTTCTGCCTTAGGCAATCAAAAATGTATAGTTATGATTCACAATCCCCTGCTCAGAGATGCCCAAACCTGGTCTGAATCCATATAAAAATCTCTCCAGCACACTGACAGAAACAGATCCCCAACACCACATTGCTCTCTGTGATGTGCTCAGCTCTGATGAGAAGCTATTACAAGTAGTATGAAAAATTTGAAACTGAGAAGTCATCCACTAAGTTTAATCCCAGATTGCCACTAAGCAAATACCATGATTGTTCTATATCTGTAATTTGACTTGGCATGTGACATATGACATATTCTTACCAGAAAATATTTACTTAAATTCAGAAGGTGGGTTGGAATTGCACACAGATTTCAGAAAAAGCAAGACTTCGTGTGCTATGCATTGAATTTTTCCAAAATATTCCAGCCAAATAGCCAGAGAGGAACATAGAAAGCAACTTACACGAACAGTTTTATTGTTGTTGGTCTGTCAGCTTTGCTGTTGCTGTTATTTATCCGTTACTTTGTTAACATTGGTAAAGCAGTAGAAGTGATACACTCGATTTATTACCGAGTAGCAGCACCATACAAATACCACAAGACCTGATGATTAAATGCATTCTCTTTGTTAGACTGATTTCCCAGAAGACTGCATAAGCTTAAATGTAATACCTTCTGTCCATGTATATATAGTATTTAGGGAGAAATTTTCCATCTTACGTTGTTATCATTAGATATTGAACACACAGAAAAGTGTGATATATTGATCAATAGATATGACAGAAGTTCACATATTAAATGTTGTAGATATAGTAGACTGTCTGCCAAACAATCATGTGTATAACTGATTCATCAGCTTTTCATTTTTTTCCTTTTTTGTATGTTTTGTTTTCCAACAAGCAATGCTCAGCCTGCAGAAAAGCAAAAGACAGATGTTTGAGCTTGCACTCTAAAAAAATCTAATGGTCCAGGTTAATAACTTGGGCTATGTTTGTGAGAGAAAATTGAAGCTATTCTTTCACTTGGTTTTGATACAGACTGGAAAAGGGAAGGTATTATAAACAATGAACAATCCAGTCCCCCAATGCATTGCAATTTCAACTCAGAATTTCAACGTGACCTTAAATAAAGCCCACTATTCACTCACTGTAGAAAACTGTAATGATGTTGCTAAGAAGACATCAAAGACAGTTAAGCCTGCTTTGGTAATAATGAAAGGGAAGTATTGATACAACTTTTCAAAAGCCACATTCTTCAACAGACCTGGCTAAGAACTGACAGCAGCTGGAATTTAATCTTTTTTCTTTAGTGAAACAATACTTACAGGATGGGAAGTGTCAAGTGGAAGGGGAGAGCTCTCATTTTCTGAGAACTGCAAAGTTGCTTTGGCAATTCTTGAAATCCCTGTTCCCCTTCAGTGCAGCGTCAATCATTTTATCTTATTGGAGGTGACACTGTTTCCCAGACACTAGGAGTTTGAACTCTTCTGCTTCCTAAAAATAGATCTACCCTCACAATTTGTCATTCTTTTAATTGACTCCTCACAAAGTGACTCTGTCTAGTTGAATATAAAGGCCAAACCTCATTTTAAGTAAAATGTGTGTATGTGTGTGTGTGCACATGCTTATAAAGGTCCATTCAACCTATTAGGCAAACAAGTAAACAAAAAGCCATTACCAAAAAATCTCTGCAAAAACACATAATATAAGAATTGCTGTAGCTCTGACCTCCAACAACCATAAGCTTTTCTTACATTCAGGCTATTTTGCCTTTGAAATGGCAAGCTGAGCTCAAACTTATGTAGCATGGTTTAAACCCATTCTTCACTTTAACCTAAATCAAACTGTGGCCATGGAAAACAATTCCTTCCCTCCTTACTGAATCTAGTTGCATCTTTCCTGGTGTTTGACATAGACGTTTATTATGCACTGGTTTGAAATATGTTAAGATAGAGTTGGCACACAGCTATTTTATGTTTCCATTAGTGTTAATGAGAACATTTTGTGTAAATCTTGCCCATGCACATGGAATATTTTTCTGAATGTGCTTTCTGCAGAAAAGGAAAGAAACCCTAACTGTTTCAGAGAATCTTAGCCTACTGAAAGGGAATTTTAGTTTTACAAAATCCTTTTCCACACTAAAGGCAAAAAACCTAGAAATTCAGCTGAATAGTGCAATAAAAAATTTGTAACATTGTTTTGTTTAGATTTATAGCTACAATGGAAAGTGTTCTACCCTTGAGCTCTAGACACCTTTTTATGTCACTTAAAAAGCAAAATTCTGTTTTTTCTTTGTTTATTGCTTTTATAAGACAACAACCCTAAAGCAAAAGAAATAAAATGACTGTACACAAAATTTTCAGACTTGTTCCCTTAATAACAGTCACTCATCTCTGTTCAGCATGAGCTGTGTTCTATAACTCTGGCTAATTTTACAGAGTCACCAACTGAGACAGGTTGGAAGGGACCACAGTGGGTCATCAACCTCCCTGATCAAACAGGGTCATCCTAGAGCAAATTGCATAGGATTGTGTCTGGATGATTCTTGAACATCTCCAGTGAGGGGGACTCCACAACCTCTCCCGGCAATTTGTTCCAGTGCACAGTTGCATGCACAGCAAAGAAGCTCTTTCTCATATTCAGGTGGAACTGCCTAAGCATCAGTTTCTGCCTGTTTCTTTATACCTGAATCATTATTTAAATATTTATGTTAGTTGGAAGTAATTTAAATAATGTCATGGTTGTTGCAGCTCCAGCAAAAAAAGCTAGAACAAAGCAGAAGAAAAGTGACATTAAAGGGAACTGCTTTACTCTGAATCCTTCCTCTATCTGTTTAGGTTTTCGTCACTGTAAATAAGTCAGGAAAGTGCTGCCCAGAATGTCCTTGCAGTTGTTGCTGCTCCTGGAGAGAGCTTCAGCCCCACTTGCCAAAAGGGGCAGTCTGCGGATGCAAACCTGAGTTAGTTCAGGCACTGCACCCCTCACTTTTGATCACATCCCCCACCATGTTGCTGCTGTACTCAGCTATAAGGGTCTGTTTTATCGAGAGAGAAACTGTTTTTCTGCACATTTAATAAATTCTGGAGGAAAGAAATCTCATGTTTGCATTTTCACAAGGCCTGTCTTCTGACTCCGAGAAATCCTTTTGCTTCCTACATCCTTTTCCAGACAATGTTTTTCAAATCTAGGGACATCCCCTACTTCTCCTCCATTTTCTGCTCCCCATTTAACTCTTAGCTTGTGTACTGTAACCATTTAAATGCATTCCTAAACATAAACCACTATAAAATATTTGAAACTCATGTCTATACATTTATATATTATCCCAGATGTTCAAGCCCAGGTTGGATGGAGCTCTGAGCAACCTGGTCTAGTGAAAGGTGTCCTTGCCAGTGGCAGGGGGCTTGAAACTAGATGGCATCTAAGGTACCTTCCAATCCAGGTTATTCTATGAAAATTGAAAAAGAAGACAAGAAAAAACCCTTCTGATACCCAACTACATGGCTTATTCTTCAACATATAAGTAACTCCAGCTTGTTATGTAAAACTCCTATTTGTTTCTGTTTACTAGATAGTTATAGCAGGAATAGTTGAATAAAACAGCTTGATAGAACATATGCCGAGAAGAATGTCTTAATCTGGATAGAGTTAAACATGTGGTTGAAATCAATTCACTAGTGAAGTGATCTCACCACCAGCTGACTTCCTTGTTCGCTACCACTGTTATCAACATGGGTACTGCCCTCTCTTTAATCCTGACCCATAAATTCTCAGTTGGCTTATGAATAGTCTCCCATTCTCTGAAAAAGAAACCAAACTTACTCATCTTATCTGCCTCATATTATTTGTTAATGCTATATCATTTAGAATCAGTGAAAAACATAAAAGAGCAACTTTGTATGGTTAGATTTCTAGAATGAGGAAGATGTCAGTGGACACAAGGCCAACATTGTTCGCAGTATAAAATGAGGCACCATTTGCAGTAATCACGCATAAGCAAGAGCTACAAATGGCTCACCCATAAAGCAGTCCAATCCTGGACTTCCATGCGTAGGCTACTCACAGCTCACGTGGGCACACTCCCAGCCCAGGGATTACGCGCCAGCCAGCTTTCCCACTTCCCCAAGTAGGTTGTAGTCTGTGAGGCTTATACTGTCGGAGGCTCCAAGCCTTTGAGGCTCTAAGCCAATTATCGCCGCAATACATACAAACACGGGACGCCAGATGTTGAAGTCCAAAAGTCCAGCATAGAGCAGCGTGACAGGTATCAGCAGGGTCGCAGCAGGCAGAGGCAGGCAGTGTCAGAGGAGGGTGGCAGGCATCAGCAGGCATCCACAGGTATCAACCCGGCTATAGCTCAGTATTGCCCTTATGATCCTGCAGCACAACCTTTTATACCTGTCTCTTAGGCTGCTCACATGCCTCTTGTTACTGAAATCACCACACCTGCATTCAATGCTGGCCTTCCCTTTTCCCAGGGATACAGCTGTAAGCTATCAAGGCCAAGGCTGCCTGCAGCTCACTCTTGTATCCCCACAGAAGAGACCGCTAAAGGATGAGGAATTATCATGTCAGATAATTCTATCAGCATTGCACGACGAAGAGTTGTTTATTTTACGTGCATTGTCATAATGAAGACAATGTAAGAACCAGATCAATAGAATGACACTTCACTGAAAAACAGCCTGGATTGGAAGACTGAATGTTTTCTGTGCCGATGAGTGTCTGCGTATAATTTGTGGGACCCTTACTATCTGTGAGTGAAAATTATCCGTTATGTTGTTTTAGTGCGTTTTTTATCTCTATTTTTTTCAACATTAGCACTAACAAAAATTAGCTATACAAGAGCTGAGATGGGAAAAAGACTATGGAATTTCAAACACGTCAAAGACTATTCATGTTCATGCAAACATTTTAATTCCTTTTCTATATCTGTCCAGACAGTTACTAGTAAAACACTAACAATTAGAAATTTCAGTTCTTTACAAACTGGAATTCAAAACAGTTTCATACCAAATTTCATACCAAAGAATCAGATAGTCACAGATTCATCAAGGTTGGAAGAGACCTTCAAGATCATCTAGTCCCACCACCTACCCAGCACCACCCTAATCAGCCCTAAACTATATCCTCAAGTGCCACAAGATGCCTTTTGAACACTTCCAAAAAAGTTATCTCATATTAATTATGAAAGCATCTGATAGCCATGACAATGGCATAATATTTTTATAAAAACCTGGCCAATATTTCACAATGCAGATAATTTCTAGTATAATGGTACAAAAATGACTAATTGCATTTATTTAGAAGTTTCTTCTTTTTGACAGAAACTAATAAAACTTACTGAAAAGGAAACAAATCAGTTGCAATCATTCTAATATTCTGTTACCAAAACACTTGTTTCAACAGCACCATTCCTAGAAATAAACATCCTATATAAATTGACTTTTTTTTTTTTTTAATGGAAAAGTACATATCTACCTGTGAAAGAGAGAATTATTTTTACAATGATGAAGAAAATAATTGATTGGAATGATGGAATGAATTTTATTTGTCTTTTCCATAGAACAAATTCTTTCCTTCCCTCTCATCTCTCATGCTGTCTTTATCTTTTCCGCGGAAAAAAAAAAATATTACTGTTAAGATAAGTTTGTCTTAATTTCAATTTCCAAGTTCAAATTGAGAGAGATATTCTACTTAAGCTCATGAGTATTTAACTACAACATTAATTTCCCTAGTAAAGCATTTTTATGACTACAAATAGCTAAGTGATCTGTAAACTGTATGTTGTATATTTTCCTTCCATTGAAGTCCTAAGACACTTTTTGTACATGAGTGATTAAAAGAGATTTTTAATATTTAATGCATTTTGAGACTGTGGCATTCACACACTTAAAGCACTAGCTGATATTTTATTCATTACGCAACTTAGCAAGGAGTACTGAAAATGTTAGTGGCTATTGAGTGCTTTAAAGCAGACAAACTGGTATTAATTGTGGACTTTCTGATCTGTTCTGTTTCTTAGTAATGTGTAAATATGACTTTATGATCAATTGTTTTGGTTTATTAGGATAAATGGAAGCACAGGTCCCTCAGTCACATTATAGAAGTAAAATTCATGTTTTGCTTTTTTCACCAGAGACTGCCTTATGTTTATCCTTATGTAAAGATGGAAAATCTTCTTCATCCTGCTCTGAAACAGACCCGGACAGCCTGTTACCTGATGTTATGGGTAACCTTATTAAGCTACTGGAAGTTACAGTTCTCTATCACTTTACTTTAGAAGGTTTAGGAGGTTTAGAATGTGTCCTTTTATAGCCTTGCTCTAAGAGTTTTTCATCATGTACAACATGCAAGTTCAAATTTTTGTTGTTTTTACATATTGCAGAGGAAAAAAACCCTCTAAAAACAGCTAGACAAGATGTCTCTTCTCCATATCTCAAGTTTCTCAATAAATCCATGTTTCATGTAATGAATAATCATAATGAAATAAAATTATTTTATTCCATTTCTAAGAAAATTGTATTCTTCTGAATGATTATGGAGTGGGATTACTTTTTAGTAAAGTCAGGTGAATGTTTTTTTGCAGATGATTTTCACTTTTGTATAATGATTACAGAAAACGTGTACCAGCTGGGTCATGTTCTGATAGGTGGGGGTAGAATGGAACCAAATCCACTTAAATCCATCTAAATTAACATATTCTTTGATGATAGAGGAAATGGTGCTGTGTGGAACATAAGCAAGAAGAAAGTGTTATTCTGGATATTTGTGCCGTAACAACCCTCAATATACTTTCAGGAACAGGAAAAAAGTTGCCTGGCTTTTTGAGGAATCCTTCCTCGAGCTTTTACATGAACTAGGAGGTAAGACTGGTACAGCCTAACCTAAAGTTCTGCCAATTGTAACCCCTGTGTGTAGATCCTTAAATGAAATCTACAATTGCACCATCTTCGTGTCACCAAACACACTATACCAAGGAGCTTTTTGATAATCCTAACATCTTCTATCTATACTTTAATCTTCCTAGGAGGAAAGAAGAGATATGGAACACTGAAAGGAAAGGCTGAATGTGATATTCTCCAAAACTATGGAGCAGACAGAGGTACAAAAGGAGGTACAGAAGAGATGGTAGAAGTGTTTATGTGTAAAAAGACACCTATACACACAAATGCACAGGTCTGTTGAAATCTAGATTTTTAGAAGGGAAAGGTATCTTGGTCATGGATACCAATGCTTTAAAGAGCATAGCTGGTCATTCAAACTTACAAAAATATCTGAACTCGATTTTGGCTTTACTGTACCAAAAAGACTTACATAGCAGGTACAATAAAAGCTACAACTTTTTACCTTCTAGTTTAAGGGACACATCTTTAATTTTCTTCTTATCAAATGAAATCACAGTCTCTTTAGCTTTTATTTTTAATATGGCATAAAATACAGACTGGTACCACAAACATGCCCCACACAGTCATATGCCATTCAGTCAAAATAAATTGTACACATACCTAGGTATCTTCTACCCAAATTTATTCATAAAAGAACAGAAACAAAGAAGTCTTTCAGAAGTGGCATAAAGCAAATAATCACACTTAACCAAAGCCTTTATCCAATACTATTAAGCTCCAATTACTTCTGTTTTGAATAAGCAGATAGGCCCAAATTTCCCAGATGTTGAAAGATGGGGAAGTTCTACTCAGGGTGTGTATAATATATGTGTCTGTCTCCTGTTATGTATGAACTTATTGCCTGTTTTTCCAAATTCCTTTCTGCTATTATAAATAATTTTGTTATTTCTAGCTAAAGGAAAAAGTAAAGGCCAATAATAACAAAGTGCTGAGCTTGTGAAATTAAAAACTAGCCGGTAGGGTTGCTCCTCAGCCTGTTATATTCTTTGTTCTTAAATTTAGCCAAACATCCTAAACCAATTTTATCTGATTTCTCAATGGATAATGTTCTTAATTCCTCTTGGATGTGCACATCCATTCTCAGTTGTTCATGATTTGTGGCAGCCGCTTCTTTGGGTGTTGGTTCTGGTGTGTTATGTTTTTGTCCCTTTCAGTCAGGTAGAAACTGTAAATTCACGAGTAATTTCCACAGGAGGAAGTCAGAAGTTTAGGATACCATTCCAGACATGTTCTGATGCTCGTATGTCTATGCACTGCAGCAAAGATATATATCTTTCTTGTAATATATACCAACTTGAAGAATAATATTTGTTTAATGAAAATTTTTGCAAGTGTTTTGATATTTATTTTGATACATTTTAGAAATCATAAGTGAAAAAATTTAATTGGTCAGAGAACACATACGTACAAATACCATGCAAGTACTATGACTAGTACAGGTTTTTTGCAACCCTGTTCTGCACAAGAAAGGTATTTATAGTTTATGCAAAGTAACAAATTTGAAATGCACATATCCAGTATTTAAAGGCAGTGATGACTATCTGTCACGTTCTAGGATGAAGAAATGCTTGTGTTTGTGTTGTTTTAGACTAAAGACTTCTACAACTGGCATCCAATATCTGCCTTTCGTAAGTGACTTTGAATTTTCCTTTCTTTGTTAGCTATTTTGCTATACATAACGCTTTCCTTAATAAAAAAAAGTTTTCCATTCCTCATGACTTTGGGACCTTTTTTTTAAGGATTTTTTTTTCCCCATGAAAAATAAAAAAACCCATTCAGAAGTGATTTCTAAGTGCACCATCAAGCCATCTGGCCTTTCTGATTTTTAGTTTTCCCTAAACTGGTACTGTGGCTTCAATGTTCACCACTGTGTTTTGACACCAGTTCTAGGATAAGTCACTGGAACAATTACACATTTGTTCCTGGTATTTATAGTGCTTCTTTAATAATTCCTGTATCCAAAGAAGGTTGGAAATCCAGGGAAGATCAAACTTCTCACCATGCAAGGGAAGACAGCTAAATGTCTAGTTTTATTGTCAGTACGGATTTAGTAAAGAAATGGCAGCCACTGGAGTAGAAAAACCATTCAATTGTAAACTAAGAATCAGAAATTTAAATAAGTAAATAATACGTATTTTTAGCTTAAGTAAAGAAGGGATGCAGGAGAATAATAAAAATAGCCAAAAATAGTAAAAATAGGAATACTACTTAATACCTATTTACCTTCAAGTCAGAAGAAAGCAGCCTGTAAGTAGTCATGTGGAAGTCTCATCAGGAAAGAAAGCAGAAATGGAAATTGTCGTGATCACATTTCTACCTGTATCTTCCTCCTTTAGCCATCTTCAGATATATCAAGTCAAAATGCAGAAGCAGCAGTCTATACATGATTCATGTGGCTTAGGTGCACCAAAGTGGCCTAGTGCTGGTTTTGACGTATTTTGGATATCTCAAGATTATGACCTCACAGCCTGCATGAACTCTTACCCTGCATGTAGGTTTCTAAGTGAAGGTATAGTGGGTTGACCCTGGCTGGATGCCAGACACCCACAAAAGCTTCTCTGTCACTCCCATACACAACTGGACAGGGGAGAGAAAGTATAATGAAGGGTTCATGGGTTGAGATAAGGGCAGAGAGAGATCACGCATCAAATACCATTACAGGCAAAACAGGCTCAACTTAGACATATGAAGTGAAATTATTAGGAACAAAATCAGAGCAGGATAATAAGTAGTAAAATAAACCCCTTAAAAACACCTTCCCCACACCCCTCTCTCCTTCCCAGCTCTACCTCCTACCCCTCAGTGGTGCAGGGAGATGGGGAATGGGGGTTATGGCCAGTTCATCACACATTGTTTCTGCCACTGCTCAGGGAGGGGAGTCCTTCCACTGCTTCAGCATGGGGTTCCTCCCATGGGACAGTTCTCTAGGAACATCTCCAACATTAGTCCATCCCATGGGCAACAGTTTTCCATGAACTGCTGCAAAATGAGTCACTGTTTTAGAGGCTGCAGTTCTCCACACACAACCTGCTCCAACGTGGGTCCCCCACAAGGTTTCGGGTCCTACCAGGAAACCTGCTCTAGCATGGGCTCCTCTCTCCACGGGTCTGCAGGTCCTTGCATGGACCCTGTTCCAGTGTGGGCCTCCAATGCGTAGGAATACAAGAGTGGGCTGCAGACAGCCTTGGCCTTGATAGGTTGCAGTTGTATCCCTGGGAAGAGGGAAGGCCAGCACTGAATGCAGGTGTGCTGATTTCGGTAACAGGAAGCATGTGAGCAGCCTAAGAGACAGGTATAAAAGGTTGTGCTGCAGGATCACAGGGTGGATACTGAGCTGAGTTGGAGCTGACTGGGCTGATGCTGGCTGGTGCCTGCTGTTGCTTGCCGCTGCTTGCCGACGCTGAGCTGATGCCTGCAGATGCCTGCCACTGTCTGCCACCCTCCTCTGCCAATGCCTGCTGCGACCGTGCTGATGCCTGCTACCCTTCTCTATGCTGGACTTTTGGACTCCAACATCTGGTGCCCCGTGTTTGTATGTATTATTTAAATCGTGGCGATAATGGCTTAGAGCCTCAATGGCTTGGAGCCTCCGACAGTATAAACCTCATGGACTACAATCCACTTGGGAGAAGTGGAAAAGCCGGCTGGTGCTTAATCCCTGGGAGTGTGCCCAGGTGAGCTGTGAGTAGCATACACAAGCAAGTCCCGGACTGGACTGCTTTATGGGCAACCGTGCTTCTCGGATGAACCAGCAGTTTGCTGAGTCCTTGCCCATGTGTGATTACTGCAAATGGTGCCGCGTATTTACTGCAAACTATGTTGGCCTTTTGTACACCAACATAATCGGTTCACAGCCGCCTCTCAGGCACCCACCTGCTCTGGTATGGGTCTCTTCCATGGGCTGCAGATGGATCTCTGCATCCTCCTGGATCTCCATGGGCTGGAAGGGGACAGCCTGCTTGACCATGGTCTTCATCATGGTCTACAGGGGAATCTCATCTCAGGCACCTGGAGCACCTCCTTCACCACCTTCTCCACTGATCTTGATGTCTGCAGAGCTGTACCTCTCACATGTTCTCACCCTGCTCTTCTGTGGCCACAATTACATCTGTGCAATAACTTTTTAATTTTCTCCTTAAATTTGTTACCAGAGACATTACCACCATTTCTAATTGGCCCAGCCTTGGCCAGAGGCACATTTGTCTTGGAGCTGGGTGGCATTGGCTCTGCTGGACACTTCTGGAAGTTTCTCACAAAGCCACCCCTGTAGCCCTCCCGCTAACAAAACCTGGCCATACAAAGCCAATACAGAAGGGAACCTTTGTGAAGTTGGACGTGGTACAGGATCTCCCTGTATGAAAATATCTGTCCTCAGCATGCAAAGCTAGCCTGATATCAGGATTCATGCATTCAAGTAAGCTTAAAGAACTTGTTTAGCTTAGCCTTAACCATACACCATAGTTACCTATAGCTTAACCCTGCCCACGCATGAGAATTTAAAAAAATTAAAAAAGACATTTCAGATTTCCAAGTTTGTTGGACATGGAATTTCTCTTTATTGTTTACATGTCTGATTTAGTAGAAAAAATCCTTTGTGGAGTGACTAGTTCACTGTCACTGCTCAAGTCCTGGTGACAACATAAACACAAGTTTTCTCTAGGACTTCTTGCCTCTATCATAGGGACCGTGTCCTTACCTTCTTTTTCTGATTGAGGCTGATTTTCTGATTTCTTTCTCGACCAGAAGAGTGAAGAACCTTTCCCTTTTAAGCATCACTACAGCATCCAGAGTGAGAAGATAAGTGGAAAGGGTAGTTTAGCAGAAGGAACATTAAGAGTGAAGTCAGGGGAGATCTTTAATGTGCACTACCTTGGATTGCTTTAATGTGGGCTATCTTGCTATTGACTGATACCATCTTTACGAAAAAAAAAATCTACACATTTTCAAAACATCTAGCTTCATGGACATGTTTTCTTAGCAATAACACAGTTTAAAAGTTTCTCAAAAAAAATTTTCATGTTCTTGAAAACAGACATAAACAGGTTTTTATTGCACTGCAGAGACACATTGCCTTTCATTCAATATCAAGGAAGTTACTAACAGCTTCTACCTGTGACTGATTATGGATTTACAACCATATTTATTCTGTCTTCTCCAGATATATAAATTTGTGTATGGCTTTTGGCTTTGAGTGTATCTTATTTATAATATATATGTGCACACCTAATACCCAAACTTGAGGTACGCTGCAATGTAATATATCAGTTTCTGTCTCTCATAAGTTCATTAATCTCAAATAGTCAGTTCGGAGCTAAATTTTCTACTGCTGCCATTCCTTCCACTACCTAAATATTAAAAACAACATTTTAATTTGTATGGTTTTCCCACTGGATCAGATGCCAGATTGCTCCAGATAATCCCGCTAACTAACTTTTTTATCCCTAGCACTGAAAAAAAGCTGAGAAAAAGCTCATACAAAGTCTTCTGGCTTTTCTAAGGGATTTCTAAATCTTCCACCTACTAGACAGATGATATAGGTTAGACACTTGCAGTAAATGGAGTAAAATCCTGACAGAACAGATGCATCAGTTTTTGCATAGTGATAACACTACTTGTGTGGCACATGATAACATTCAAATGAAAGACATACCTATAAAAAGACAAAAAAAATTCTTGGAACAACCAGCTCTGGTTAGATGGGACTTCTTCTTGGATGTTTCTTCTTTATTTTACCTGCTAACTAGTAAATTTCTACCTTCTTTTCATAAAATAATTAAGATGGGATGATCCTATTTTTTTTTTTTTCTTAACAGAAGAGCTTCCTCTTCGTGTAAAACAGACATCCTTAAATCACTATTCACCAGACAAGACACCTGTTCTTCACTGTTCCCGTAAGACTGAGTGTGACCAAATGGTCAATTATTGACAGCAAAATGATCTCATGTACATTCAAGGCATTTGAACTAGATACAATGTCACTATATACAGTGTCACTAGACACAAGATCTCTAGAAGTCCAAAGTTCTTCGTGTTTGAACGCCTGGAAACTCAATCTAGTTTTGCTACCTGCTTTGCCTGGCAGTTTAGCAAAGAATCTTAAGAACTCTTACAAGTGCTTATGAGAATTTGTCAATATTTTCTTAATTATATATCTATTTTATGAAAATGCTCTGCAGTTTTGCAGGTTTCAAAAATTTCAGGGGAACGGGGAAAGCATGATATTGCAGAGTCAAATACTTTCCATAAGGATGCATAGAGAAGATTGCCTACACTATTCGGAAGAATGATTCAGAGTCAGCTCAGAGTCATGTTTCTGAGTCATACCTAGGAAGTCCATAACATCCTAAGGAATAATCCCAGAAAATTCAGAAGATTAAAAAAACAGAAAAAAGAAATAACCAAAGGAAAAAAAAAAAACAAACCAAAAACATGCATAGAGAAAAATAGGTATAAAGGGACAATTTTCATCTATATACATGATGTTTCATGTTTATTTCTAATTTTCTCCTGGTTTTTACAGTTCTTCGTGTTTTGTTTTTCTCCAAACCCATCTTATCTCTTCTGTCAGCAAGCATTTACTCTAGTCTCTTGCATTAAAACATGACCCCCATTCTTCTCAAGGGCTTCCTTGCTTTTTCTGCCTTCTTTTGACTTTCCTTTTCTGTTTCCTTTTCTTTCTTTCTCTGCTTAATCTTTAGCCAACCACCTTACAAGCCACCCAAGTGTGTATATTCCTCACTTTGAATTCACTGTAGCTGGAATACTTCCCAGAAACAGTGGGTGTATAAATGTGTTTATAGAAAGGAAAGGAGTGAATGAGCTTGGTATGTTTTAGAAGAAATGCCAATTCTTTTTCCATTATTTCAGTGTCCTGTATCACAGACAATATGAATCAGCTTTCTTTAACAAATGGGAAGCCATAGGGTTACTGAGATGTCCAGCATGAAAATAAAATGTGTAACTGATCTTTCTTTCACTTTTAGCTAATAATTACTTTGCACACCACAGAAGCTTGAGATCAACTCACTGCGCAATGAGATTGTTCATAACGTCCTGCTTGCCTGTTTGTTACCTGAAACATGCTCATCCACATCTATCAATTTATGTGTTTAAAAAGTGAACTCAAAAACGAAAATAAAAAACTGCCTGTGGGTGTTTAAAAACAAAAAGTCTGCGGATTTTTCCTATCACTCGACTGTGTAATAGCAAACTACCTCCTTAAAAGTTTGCTCTGCTCAAAGCTGAACTTTTACTCTCCCACACATTTGGTCTGCCCATGCAAGTAACAATTACATCGGGGAAGGGGGACTGTCTGCTTTCTGTGACATGATCTAGGGAATAAGTCCAGCCATCAAACACCCTCATTTATCCAAATATTGGAGACATTTACAATTCTCCTTGTAAATTATGATAAAGTAGATGCTGACAGATCAACATGGGAAGGGATCTCTTATCATTTAGGGGATATTTTAAATGTTGTATGAAATTTGATCAGCAATTCCAATTCCATAGTGAATTCCATTGTTAAGTAATAATTTTATTTCTGAAAACAGACTCTTTCACTTATGCCAGTAGCTGGAAATCAATTAATTCTAAGATAAAAACAGTTAATGAGGATTTTGCATTTACTGGGAAAACTGCAAATCTAAAAAATGCTACCTGCAATCCAGCCATTAAGTTGTGTCTGCTTCTGCATGCATGTTTCGTTTTCCTTTGCAACACTTTCCATGTTAATGTGCGTAATTTGTTTAAATTTTTTAATTTGAAAATTATTGCAATTTAAGATTACTGTAAGAGCTACAGATTTCAAACATTTATAGCAAGCTTTTTTTTTATAAGCGTTATTACATTGTTGCAAAGAGATAGTAGGTATAATATGAATTCCATGAGAAAAATCTAAACTCATGAAAAGAAGCAATATAATCCCAGAAGTACTGTTTTATTTAAGTAAATGAAGTTATTGTTAAACAATATTGGCTGTTGACACAGCAATACCTTCCATTTATTACTCTTGAAAAATTAGTGTAGGAGCAAGGCTGTTCGAAGTGATGCACATTTAATGCCATGAAATCACCATCTAAAAGACATAGTCAAAAAAAAGTTTACCGGAAAAATACTAAACTGACTGTAAAACACATAATTTTCTAATTTCCCAGTGTATACATATAAGTAATTTACGCATTAATTTACTGAAACTGGTGTTTAATTGCAATACTTCCTTAATTACTACTACGTACACACACATATTTAGAGGGAAAAGGCAAGGAATTTCTATAACAAGAGTTGAAAAAAGACTGGTGGTTTTTGCCTCCTTGCTTGCTTTCCAGATGAATTCAAGTTCAGGTTCAGCTGTAGCTAGAGCCTTCCTGGTTTAGATCAAGAGCCATTGAATACCAAGCTGAGTTCATCCCCACCTTTTTCAAGTGCTTCACACTGACAGAAGGAAATACATTTGGGATATTGGTAGCAGCTCAGTTTGTATCAAGAACATTTCTGTAACTAGCACTTATAATGAGAAACTTAGATTCATTCATTTGTACCATTTGATACAAGAAAGTGGTGATAACAGAGAGCAAGTATCACAAGTTGTACATTTTGAGACTGCTCTATTATCATGAGACCGAAGTTCAAATAAGGGCATGGCCATGTAAGGGATTGGAGTGCATCCTAAATATTAAAACAATAGTATTTACTAGATAAGAGCATCAGAAATCACATACTGAATTAAAAAAAAAAAAGTGTAAAAGGAAACCACACAATCTATAAAAACCAGAAAAAAAAGGAAAATGAACACTCATGGTTCATGTAAGCATGAGAATTAGAAATGAAATAAAAAGATAGGTAACAGTAATTATCAATATTAACACTTGTATGGACATATTGTATGCAGTAGGACTAGAAATGGATGTTTATGGCAATAGTTTCATATTATGATTTACTAAGGGTATTACAAATTTCTAAAATTTGTTAGTTTCACTAACATTACATAATTCAAGATTACCTCCATACTGAATCTTTGGAGTGAGAAAACCTGAAAACGTCGATTCAACACTCCCTAGAATTGCTGGCATGGACAAGATAACTGGAGCCAATTGGTACAGCTCATGCCTTGGTATTTTGGAATCTTTCAGCACTTCAGTATAGTTTTTATCTCTGCTCAACAGCAACCCTTGCAAATGAATATATAAATAGTCCATTTTTCTTTGGCTGTCTGTCAGAAAAAGATGAGTATAATTTTGAACAAGTTTTTTGAGCTGAGAAGATTTGAAATCAGTTTGTTTTCTGTATCAGTAAGAATCAGAATAATTTTGTTCTGTACTGTGTCACGGTTGACCGTTTTCCATTTGACATTTCATGTTGACGACTTCTCTTTGGTTTGTTAATTTCTGAGAATAGCAACTAAAGCAAAAGTCTTGCAGGCTTGCCTTCTAAATTATTTTCCATGATTTTCCACACTTTCCACTCAAATACTGTTGACCCTGATGCTGATTTTCAGTTTTCCAGATGAGAGTTCAGCCTGTTTGAAGATCTCTGTAGAAGATCTCTGATACTAAAATATTTTGAAATTGCCAATTTGTCAGACTGCAGAGCAGCTGTTAGTTCCTGTCAGCTGCCAGAACCTATATCACTTTATATTCACTCACCTGAAGATCTTGCCATGGTCTTGGCAAGCATCCTACAGTTTTAAACCTTTTTCCAACAGGCTGTAAATTTAATGTAATCTACTAAATCAATCTATCATAGTTTCCTACTACTTATTTCTATGTACTTCTTGCATATATCTAATGTTTTCACCATAAAGCAAACAACTGCCCCTCATTTTTTCACACTATTGGTTACTAGCTTCAAGGACATCAAGAACTGAATTCAGAAGGAACATCTTCTGTCTCTTTCAATTTTTTCATCATGCCATTTTCTTTCCCATTTTATAGGTCTTTCTGGATTTTCCCTTTCTTTTGGTAGTGAATCAGATGGTCCTTTGGTGACCTTTAGCCTCAGAAGCAAATCACACTGTTTTCACAATGACTTTTCCATTGCTTGTTTTACAGAGTACAGCTGAATGTGATGAATATCATCTTATAAAGTTCAACAAATGTTTCAAACACTTAGACATATGTTATTCCCATTGCAATAGTCTTCAGAATAATTTACCATAAGCAATGAAGTAGGTATTTATTTTGAGTATCAATGTAGAAGCTGGTCACAGATTTTGCCCTTGAAAAACGATTCTGTTTCTTCATGATCCATTCAGTATCACACCATGTATGTCAGCTGCAGCTTTAGCAACACGAAGCCGGATTCAGAAACAGACTCAGACAGGTTTATGTATTTATAGTGTTGGCATCTCTATCTCAAATAGGGCTTGATCCAATTGCCCATATTTCTAGAACTAACTCAGCTGCCCTGCTTTATCCTGGCCTTTACCTCTTACTCTAGGAAATGTCCTGTAAAAATCACAAATATCACTATGCTTTAGTGCTTAAAATTTTGGAAGCAAAACCTCAGGACATGCTACCAATGTGTCCAATGGAAAGAAAAAGAAGAAATAAGATTAAGAAATACTACATAATTGGACAATTAAATTGTATTATAGTGCCGGAATATTTGGAATTAAAAGTTTACTTTTTAGTTTCGTTTTGTTTGGGGTTTTCTGTTTGTTTTATGAGAGTTCTTATAGTGTGTTTTGAATGTTATAATGAAAGTAGCACTCAAAAACTAGAACAGACTCGACAGGCTCAAATTATGCTCCTATCACTCATGTCTCAGAAAAATAGGGGGCATAGATTTTTTTAAGGTGTCCCAGTGCTATTTGTAAGAAAATGAATGCTCAGCCTCATAGGCAATGACCAGTCCATACAGAAGTGGCTTAAGAGTAAACTATGGATATGTGTCCACATTCTAAGGAATCCTCCAGCTTTAGTGTGGTGCCCTAAACCCTTTCTGCTTATCCCCTAATCCTGTGCTGCAAACTTCCAGAAAGCATAACCATGCATGCCCAATAATTATTTCTCGTGCTCTACAGACTGTATCAGGTACTGCCAGCATCAACATCCTAGTTCTCTGGTTTTCCCAGGTTGCCTGAGTATAGGCAACAGGAAAGAGACTTGAAAATGTACAGCAACTATACGTGACATGCTTTAAAGAGCAAAAATAGCATTCTGAATGATATACAACAATTTTTGGAGGGCAGATGTCAGATGGTTTCTTTCTGAAGTTTCTTCCTGTGTAGACAGACATTACCAGCACTATAAAACATGTAAAACTTCTCCAAGTCCTTAGAATACAGTTAAACAAATGTAGGTGCTGCCCAATCTCTGTGCCAGCCCTTTGTGTGAGAAGGAATTCCACCATGGACAGGAAAGTACTGACTGATGCTTACCTACAGCCTCATGCTACACTGGGACAACAGAATGACATCTTTATAATCTGGATGGGAGCTGAAAAAACAACAAATGACTGACTGGAAAGTTTTTTTCCTGTTAAAATCATGGGGAGGTTAAAAAAAAGAAAGGAAAATTATCTGTCTCTGTGGCAATATAGACACTCAATAAAAGAAACCCAACAAACAGTGAACACCACAAATATATTTATTTAAGACTGAAGACATAATTAAAACAAATGTCAGCCACAACTGTGCAAGCAAGAATAACTTTTAATAATTCAATTTATTTGCAATTGCAATCAAATATATATTATCATTATTTATGATGTTTCTTCATATCTTTTTGTTATTATCCACCCTGTAACTCCTCCAAGTAAAAATCCTAATATTTATCTTAACAGGTACCTTAATATCCAGCTTTCACAGCCAATATCCGCTTTCCAGGCACCTCAAGCCATAGACCAAATGTAATTCTTTTATACTATTTTCCAATATACAGTACTCCCTTCTTCTTTCTATTCTTCATCCATGTGCTGGTTTGGCACAGCCTGGTTTTAGGTAGCAGGGGGGCTGCAGAGGTGGCTCCTGTGAGGAAGCTGCTGGAAGTTTCCACCATGTCCAGCAGAGCCAGTGGCTGATGGCTCTGAAGATGGATGTGCTGCTGGCCAGAGCTGGGCCAATGAGAGAGGCTGGAAACGCCTCTATGATGATATATTTAAGAAGAAAATCGAAACAAAGTCAAGGGTTTTTTGCTCCTAATCAGAGAAGAGGAGGAGGTGAGAACATGTGAGGGAGAACAACATGGAAACACCAAGGTCAGTGGAGAAGGAGGGG
>VWZT01012344.1:36533-63364 GCA_013397055.1 Pachycephala philippinensis | reverse complement strand
AGGAGGGAGGGCCTGGGAGGAGGGGGGAAGGTGTTTTAAAGGCTTATTTTACTTCTCATTACCCTCCTCTGATTCTGTTAGTAATAAATTTCACTTAGTAATCAGGCTTGAGCCTGTTTTGCCCTTGAAATATTTCTCCCGCTCTCCTTATCTCAGCCATGCAGCCTCCATTAACCCTTTTTGCTCTTTTCCCTCCTTTTGCCCAGTGTGGAAGGGGACGGTGAGTGAGCAACTCATGTGGGTGCCTGGTGTTGGGCCAGTGTCAAACCACGACAATCCACTAGAAATAATTGCAAGCTTCATTAGAGATAAATATTAACCTCTATTATTTAAGATATTAAATTATTGAAATTTTATTATATTTCTTGATACCTGCCCCAGTACAACCTGCCTGTTTTATTTCCTGCTTCGTATTATTTCCCAATTATCTGTACATCCATAGAGGTATGCAGACCAAATAATATTTTACCAATACTGACTTGAAATTTCAAGTCTTAAAATTCTTGCTTTGAAATTATATAATTGCAGTGTAACTTTTTTCAGAAGAAAAACCACCAAAAACCATGGTGAAACTCTCCTATTAAACTCTCTTATCTTGATCGTGGCATTAATGCGGCCATTTATGAGGTGGAGGTGTGAGATAGAGCCTGTGTTGTTGCATTTTATTTATGAAATGCAGCTTTGTCTTTTTGTACCTGTTTTGGCTTTCTTTAGAAGAATAATAGGTGTGCGTTCACTGCAGCTTTGTCTCAGAATTTTGTGAAGGAAAAAGAAACCATACAGAGACAGGGTCAACACTTACAGCTCAAACTTACATGAAGTAGGATTTCCCAATGCAAATGGATGACTTACTAACTTTTCTCAGAAGAGATTTTGGAAGAATTTGCTTTTGTGTATTTTTTTTCCTATGCCAAGAAATTTCCTCTTAGTCCTTTAGATATTTTTCACCCCAATTTTTTCCCATACATACTATGTAACATTTTACTAGATTTCAGATCTATACATTTGAATTAAGCTTCCCTCTTGACCCAAGAGGGTAATAAATTCCATTTATTGGAAGAGACAGTATCTTTTAAGCCTGTGGTGGGTCACATAAAATATGGTGGTCTGGAAGAAATCAAAGCTACTTATTCAAGAACAGACATTTTTCCCAAGGAAAATTAATAAGTTTACTAGTCAATAGAAGTATTTTATTTGGTTTTGGATTTTATACAGACTAAAATCTCTTAAAGATCCTTTTAAAGCCCAGAAAGATCTAGTACTTCAAATATTTTTACAACAAGTTTCCTATCCGTTTTAAAATGAAGTATGGTTAGAATAGGGTTTCATGGAACCATGGTGATCCAATGTCTTTTGTAAAGTAACATTTAAGACTAGGAGGAGAAGCAGAGATTCAGGGGAAGCAATCATGGAATCATATGTTTCAACTCCACAGTAGGCTTGAATAGTCTAGTTGCCTCAAGTTCGGGTGAACAACGTCTACAACCCATTGTAAATTCAAATTCTACTAATTTCCAAGTCTCAGTCCTCTCTCTCTCTCTAGACGTTTTCAAACATCCCTGCTCAAAAGAACTGGACATGAATAAACCCTTTTCTCTGCACTTTTATGGAGATATCTGTGCTTTGACTGTGTTGTGGTTTTGGGTGCCAACTCTGAACTAAAATTCAAGAAATATCATTATTTTAGTTACAAGAACACAGAGTTAGGAGTGCATGCGTTATATATAAGCAGAAGTCAGCATAGTGAAAAATGCTGTCCACTGGTGATTCATTTCCTTGTTGCTTCTAAAGGGAATGAGATGTGTTTTTTTCAAAATGAAATCCACCATCAGCCTTAGCTAGAACCAACAAAGCTATAATCAGACAAATGATGGTCAGCACCTCCTGCTTTCCCCAGAAGTCTTTTACCATTTCCATACTTAGAAACAAAATCATTAAATATGAATTTTAAATTCCAGTATATCTAAACATTGATTGCAGTTGATGATGCCCTGAAGAACAAGCTACTGCTTGGTTGAGTTGTTGAATTTTTGTTGGAAGAATTTTGAACCCAAGCCAACATCTTTAACAAGGTCAAGCAATCTTGAAAATCCTTAAATTTAAACAAAGATTTACTTGTGTCAATGGGTAAAAATCATTACTCTGATTGTGTACATGAAAAATCTGATTTGAATCAGGCTTCAAATAAGTGGAACATGTATTATGAAACAGTTTAAATAACTTATACAGTGCATGTTTAGCTCTCATCAACAAAATATCAGATTAAAATTGTTTGCAGATGGATTTATACACAGGTTATAATATACTTTTTAAACCAGAATAGGACACAAAACTGGTACTAATTTTATTTTCCCATCTGTACCACTGAGATCCTGATATATATTTTGTAGTAAAAATGAGACGTGGTAATGGAAAGTACAATATAAATGTATATTATAGTTCAGTTGATGAGCTTTATAAATTATTTACTCACAAAAATATGATGCTGGAAATTACTATTATTATACATAAATTATGTATCATTATGCAGGAAAAGAAATTCTCAGGCCAGTTATCGACAAATCTGAAATTTGTTCTGGTAACATAGCCCTTTGAAAAGAAGACAATTAAAAACTGAAGCAACATTTATTTGACCCAGTTACAGAGGGAAAGATAAATCTCTCAGCCCTTATCAGTGAACTTAAGAGCACATATTAGAAGCTAATATTGAAAATTTGCATAAGTTCACCAAAAAGCCTGAAAAATCCAGATGTATGAGATCATAGTGTGTGAGCATTTTACTGTCTACTTAGCATCTATCAATCTGTGGCTACATGCCTGTAACACTCAGAAGGTGGGGTCTAAAAAGTAGAGCATGTACATTATTTCTTTAAGTATATTATGAAGTCATTTTTTGATCAGTACCATTATGTATTTCAACTGAATCTTATCTTAAAAGTTTCTATTTATTGACCTAATTCTGCATGTGAGGGTTTATTTTGTTTTATATTTGGAAGAGACACAGGGATAAGTTCTGTATTTAATATTTTCAATTACTTGAATTGTTTAAGTCTGGCCATCAGGACACAAAAATGAGGGAAGGTGAAGTGAAAAATTGCCATCTTTCACAGCTTTAAAATGTTGGCTCTGTTGTCTGGCATAATTAAGTCAACAGTCTGCTGGTCTGCTTCCAGGCACTTTGACAACTGTTCTCTCACTGCCACCAGTAAATTAATAGGACTGTGCTTTTCCCAAGGGGCACTGTATGCAGAATGAGAATTTTCTTGTCCTTTGGTCTGCTGCTGGTGAAGTGGTGATGGGCGGCAATGCTCAGTGGGTAGGAGCTGTCAGGTCATTTGCTCTATTATAGTTGGACCATTCACACTATTATAGTTAGATGTGATAACACTTACACCCTTTATCATCAGAGGTTTATTGTATCCCAACTGTTAACATGGTCTCTAAGGTAATAGACCACAGCTGTGAAGTGAATTCTTTTGTCACAAAGCAAGAAGAGAAAAGACTCTTTTTAGGCATTTGCAAGTTGTTGGGAGTGTTAGAGCTGCTTAATATTCACCAGGGTTTTATACAGGCTTATTTTAATGAAATTATTTCTTTTAGTACTGTCTCACACAGTTTTTCATCCCTGGAAGTTTTGGGGTTTCTTGATGGCTTTTTGTTTGGTTGGGTTTTTTTTGGGGGGGGCAGTTTGTTTGGGGTTTTTTTGTGGTTATTGTTGTTGGTTTTGGTTTGAGTTTTTTGTTTGGTTTGGGTTGGGTTTTTTGTGATTTATTTTGTTGTGTGGTTTTGTTTTGGGTTTTTTTGGTTTTGTTTTTTGTTTTTGTGGGGATTTTTTGTTGGTTGGTTCATTGGGTTTTTTGTTTGGTTGGGAGATTTTTTTGCTGTTTTTTTTTCCCCACAGCTGTAGGTTTACACTAATCCAAGTACTACCAGCTTTCACCTGCTTTCATTGAACTCAGTCACACAAGCACTAACTTTTGTGTGATCAATTCACTGGAAAACTATCAAAGAGTATAAATTTAGAGGTTTTTTTGCAAATGCAACAGTATCCACAGGAGTCCGTAAGTCCTGGCTTTACCCTACACTAGGAAAACAACTTTCTGTAACTAGCAGGGTTGGGGTCAAGATTAGTACTTTTGTTGTCCAAGGTTTTATTACATTGAAGTAAGCAAATGCTTAGTAGAGATGGATCAAGTAGAAGATGAGTACTGCCTACCTAGAGAGAAACCTGGTAGAAAAATTGCAGGGAGCACAGATTGTACTGGAAGTACTACTGCTGAACTGGATAAAAGCCTTTGCCCAGCTACTTGTGGCAGAACACAGGACATTAAAGAGCTTTGTAGCTGGAACAAACAAATGCTGAAAACTGATTTGAAAGTCTCACAAAACCCTTGATACATGCAGGAGTCATTTTCATTTAAGAAGAAACCAATTATTAGGTGAAACCACGGCCAATTTTTGTTGCAAGTTTTATTTAAAAAGATGTGTACTTCAACAACTAACAGTGGACTAATTGGGAGCTAATTGCTTTTTATACAGTGGCAATCAGGTCAGTGCTAGGGATGTGAGAGAAATAGCAAAAGCTAGGGCAAAGAAACAAAAGGAAAATAAATATTAATTTCCTAAATGTTACTGTTAGCAGTGAATGTTAGCAATGTCAGCTGTTCTTTATTGTTTGTGTGTGCAGGACTTTGTTCACCACCTGGAATAACACTAATAACAGTAGAATTCACTAATCAGATTTATATTGCTCCAACACTGTATAACAGAGAGCAGAAGAAAAAGGAACACAATTATGTCACTTAGAGAAAAATAGTTTCAAATTATGCACAATTTCTGTTAATAATTTTTTTTTTTTGCTTATTTGCTCCTTATTACTCCCCAATAATAATTCTTTCTAAAAAAATTAATAAGGAAAACAAAATACTATATATTTATCAATGCATGATTTTATATATATGCCCAATTAAACATGAAAAAGAAAAGCACAAAGCATATTAATTGGTCAAATTGTCACACTTGGGCTTTAATTTAAGGGTTTTCGCTTGTTGCATGCAAGTGTGATGTTGTGCCATGACAGCCAGTGTAATCAAATCTTTAAAGTTTTCATTCACATTTATTAATTTTTGAGCTACATTTAAAATAATTTTTGCCTTTATTGTTCTTGGTGTTTACTAATTTGTAGAGGATTTTGAATATAGTGCAATTAAGCTTTGCCTGGTGAAAAAAGGGAAAGTATGGGCATAAAGACAGTTAAACTTCTATGAGCACTCCCACATTTCCATTTATTGTTATCTTTGGTTTCTCTGGGCATTTTCCACTAGCTCTGCTCTACCTCAAAGTACCGTTTTAAAACTAGAAAATAGGGCAGTATCAGTAAATAATCTGGCAAAAACATTCACAATTTCAGCTGAAAATGCGCTCTAGTTTTATGCAACACTTCATATCTTCTTCTAAGTATAGTGACATGCCACTCTCCTATTTATGCTTCTCTGTTGAAGTTGACCAAAACACTTGTTCTTAAGAGATTTTTTCAAAGGTGTATTAATGCTGGCAAAAAGACTCTTGCTTTTTCCTTCAAAACACACTGTAAGCCTCAAGACCAATAATTATGGCAATGATGTTTGTGAAAGCAAGTTCAGAATGATTCAATTAATTGTGTCTTAATTTGGCTTATGAGAAAACAGAGACCAATTTCAACCAGGCTCAGAAAACCTAAGGTGCAGACTACTAAACTCCAAGTAGAGTCACTTTGATCACTTAGAAGTTTGTTTTTTGGGTTTTTTTTCTAGTTGTATGCACTTTAAGACCAAAAAAAGGAAGGTCATTCTGCTTCCTATAATATTCTCAGAAATGTCAGCTGATCCCTGCTAGTCCTCTGGGCTACCGGATTTGAAACTTGACCCTTCTTTTGGCTGATCGGAAATAGGGTTTTTGATATATGCGGGAAGGTCTGAGAGGTCAAAACACAGGGAAGGTTCAGTGCTCTGCTGTAAATAACACTGATTGTGGACCAAAAAAAAAAAAAAAGTCAAGATAGACTAATGTAAATGTTACAGATTGTTACTACAAAAAAAAACCCAAAAAAACAAAAACAACAAAAAAAAAACCCAAAACAAAAACATGTAAGTAAAGAAAATATAAACAAATGGAGTGGATTAGATTAAGTGCACATCCCAAACCTCTCCCTGGTGTAAAGGAAACGCAGTAAGTAGAGATGATCAGGTGGTTTGCTACCTACACATACACTCCATCAAACCCCCACAAACACACACAGTAAGGTAGAACCCACAGCCTTGCCTGTACCAGGCCAGATCCAAAGGTGCAAGGGTGAAACAATAAAGTTTGCTCAGCAGTGGGAACTGTGAGCTGTAAATAAGGATTGATGGCCTTAAATGGGTTCCAAAACAGAGGAACAGTTGTTCCCTTTTAAACACTCCACTACTTAAGTACTTCTGGAAGTACTTACCCATGTAAAAGACTCATGGTTAATTTAAATTCAAAGACAAAAATGTCCTGGTTATTGCTCTATAAATCTGAAGTTATGTGAGAATTGAGAGATACTGTGGGAAAGATCTACATTCTTCCTTAAAACTGTCCCCTTCTTCATGGATAAGATCTCCCAGAATCACTCTGGGAGCACCATTGCACATTTCTAGAAAGGTGTGTATCTCAAATATTTGAGTACACCTGGGATATTCTCAGATTCACCCCTCCAAGTCCCCTTTTAGACATACATGTAAGACTGCAGTTAGATGAAGGATGAAGAATCACCAGACTAGGGTAGGAGTGGAAACAGACACTGTTTTCAAAGAGTCAAATTTTGTGTCACCAGTTTTTGTTTTTTTTTTTCTATTTTCAAATGCAGATCACTGAGGTTTGAAGACTGGTGGGGCCTTCAAATATCATATAGACTATAAGGAGTTCATTATATAAAATTAAAAATAATGGTTGTTGTTCCAAAGAACTAATGAGCTATATATGTCAATGCATTTGACTGGATTGTCATTAAATGAGAAATAACTTTAAGCAAGATACTACACCAACTGGAAGTGAGGTGTTTAAAAGTAACAGCCTACCATAAGGACAGTAAAAAAGAAAATTCTCATTTCAAACAACCATATAATCTGGAGTAAGAAAGGGATAAATTCATGCCAATGTTTTACATGATTTTTTAATCTTGCTGCCTGTTTTTGTTTAATAGTATATTAAGTTATAGATTATTTTTATAACTTGCTTAAATGGAACAAGATAATACCACGTGGTTTAAATTCATAGTGGTTAAGGATTTCGCTGAAAGTCCATCATGTTACTATCCTGTTTCTGAAATACCCATTGAAATTTCTCTTTCTGTCCAAAAATATTAGATATGTGTCTTTTTTTCTTAGTATCCCTATAAATTTCAAAGGTTATGGTGCACCTTTAGAAATTATCTTTGCAAACATACTAATGTGTCTTAACAGCAAACTAATTGAAATGAGAGAGCTTCTTGCAAAGAAGCATGAAGTCACCTTTGGAAATTCTTTCTGTTCAGTGAGCACTAATTCTGGTTTTCATGTCTCTTTTAATCCTTTGAATTACTAGTATTATGTTTCTCTGCAAGTTAGTTTCCTTTTGTATGTTCATCTTTTAAATACAAATTTGTTATTACTGCTGATTTTCATGTAACTTCTCTCTTTTAGATATTCAGCATGCCTAAAAATTCAGGCAAAAACCTAAATATTTTGAAGACTCATGCTCACGATATGAAAATAAATTTTAAGATATTTAATCCAGAACAGTATTTTCTAAGAGAGATAAAATGCCATGTTGTCATTGCTGCCTTCTCATTCTTAAAGAAGTTCAGATTCAATTATGCAGTTAAGAGTGAGTCTAGACTATATTCTTCCAGCTCTTCAGGACAGGAAGGAACGTGTTTTCACTCTGTCTATCCTGAGGTATGATTTTTAAGAGAGAACTAGATCGTGAACATATCTCAAAAGGTTAACTCAAGATGGGGAGTCACAGACCAAGGGCAGGCTTAGCAGATGGTTCTTGTTCTCTGGTTTTCCTCAAAGTTTTATGTCAAGCTGACTGGTGTGCAGGTGATTTGAGTGTACAGGATGCCACAAGACTCAAGACATAGTTATTACTGAATACTGAGCACAGTAGATCTGTATAATTGTCCTCAGAAATTCACAGATCTCAGAAATATATAGATCAGATCTATAGTATCACCGTCAGGAAATGCAGCACGGTTGATATTGGAGCCAAAGGGAATTACACCTGAATTGTCTAAAGACAAAGTTTAGTATATTTTCTCTTTTGACCTTAGTCTGGTTTTCAGAGCTGAGGTGATTTTCCATGCTGACAGGAAGACAGAGATGGTGGCATTGTTGAAATCTGTCTTCTGACTTAACTCTCCAAAGAGGTCAAGGAACTGAATAACTGTCTCTGACAGGGTCCAATGGCATTCTGTGAGAAAAATTGGTATTTAAGTTCTCAAAGAAGAATCATGTCAGAGCTTCTTAATTCTCCTTCAGGCCCTGTGGCATTAACAAACAGCTCACAGCAACTCGGGTTATGGTTGTTCATGGTGATGTGAAGTTCTATTTATGAACTGTTCATTTTGGACAATGCAGAGAAACATTTGCTGAATGGAGAAGTATTTTCATCCAGACACAATTATTTTAGCAGAACATTAATAATGAAAAATCACAGGAGATTGCAGCCGTACTGCTTAAACATACTGACATTATGTAATGCTAATTACATTATTTTCCAGGCTAATGCTATTATATCAGAGCATGTCTAATCTGTGCAATTGGAAAGTTGCTATTTATTTATCATTCGCACCAAAGCCTAAAGAAAAACTAAAAAAAATCTACAAGATTAATTCAGACTCACAAGAAACAAACTAAACAAGCACATTCTTTACTAAATCAAACGAAGATATTTTTGAGCTGTTCAAACTTACATATGAAGAAGTTATGAAGAGTAGTCATAGAGAATGTTATACCTATTCAGAAAAGGCCTTTACATTATTTCAAAAAAATACTAATTAAAGTCTTCATAATAGAAGCAACCAGGTCCATCATGGGTTGCCCCTTGGCTGCTAGGTTCCCTATCTAGTCATGAACAGAAGGTTTCCTGTTTAGCCGCGGACTCTTTGACTCTTTTAATTTGTTCTGTGAGTCTTTCAGAGATAGCTGAGCACATGAAAAGTATCCTGTGATTTCCTTGGTACCAGAAGCATTCCCCTTCACTGCAAACACAGAAATATCTGGGCATCAGCAAAGGACACTGACAGAAGCTGGATGGTTGTGTAAGCTCCTTAGGGCTCAGACCACAGCAACTTTCTCCTCTCAGTGTCAGTAACCATCAGGCTTGACCTTGTATGCACTTTTGGAGAGGAACCACCCCAGATTTAATCTGGCCATGCCTGAAGAAATTACGTCACCATTTTCATCAAGCTGTTAAAGCATGTCCAAAAAGACTTTCAAGTCAGATTTGAAGTGGAAGCACTGGACAGAGAACTAAGAGAAGAGTTATTTTTCTCACTGGTTTGTCAGTAAAGTACAGAGCACTAGAGTTCCAATCAATCTTAAAATGACATTGAAATTCTGCTTCCACTGCTCTGGTTTGCATAGCCTTTTAGGCCTCAAAGGCCGTGGCAGTTGCTATATTTGAATATAAATTCCAGTAAACAAAGTAAAACAAATAAATATTTTATAATTTACAGGGAAATGGTGAATGGAGGAAAATAATTTTCTTCATTTTCTATGTACCACATGAGAGTTTTCTCAAATTAGACCTTTACAACCATATGGTTACATAAAAAATAGTTATATATCATTAATAGTATCCATACTATATCTGTAACTGCATCATGCTTTTTCTAATACCTTTTGTCCTATTCCTTATGTCTACTTTTGAGTGTGCTTTCAGAATATAGAACAGTTGGTCATGACTAATCATCTTAAAGATGCACAAATAGTTATTTATTTTATTCCCTCTTGGTAATTTAGGAAGATATCAACTTAAAAAAAAAAAAAAAAAAGAGAAATCTGAAAAAAACCTTTTGGAAAACAAGGAAACACAGTTTTCTAAAATTTTCACAGCTTGCAAAGCTTACTAGCAGACAGACAGACAGATAACTATTCCTTCTGAAAACAAATAGCTTTGATCTGAATTTAAATACTCAACTAAATGTTGATTTAATTGCATGTACATAATATAATTGAAGTATGTTACACAGTCTTTTGTTATTCATTATCATAATAAGCAAAAGTGTTTTAAGTATGCAAATTAAATGTAGTTAAGTATTATCAATTTAAAATATAACAAAGAAGTCAGTGTGGCTCCTTTTTTCATAACAAGTGCCCTTTCCTTTCATTGGAAAATAGAAAATATACAAAACACGCATATTTATACTGCTTCACAAAATTACTTAGTAACATTCTAAAACTTATAAGCAAATAAAAATGAGGAAGGTGGTATAAAAATATATTTTTTTATATTATGATTTTAATCTAAGAAAGAGTACACGAGATTTGGTACTAATTCTGTTAAATCTCCTTTAACAGAAGAAGTCTCTTTCATTCAGAAACAGGTAACCTAAGCTGTTGGTGTATAAACTTCAGATTTATGCTGGTTCATAAGTTTATGAGAAAAATTATCATTTTTCTAAATTACACCATTTAAAATTTATAACTATATCATATATAAAGTATGCATGATGTTGACTTCATTATAACTGTTTAATTTAAACCTAAATGTTGTTATTGTGATCTCACATTTTTTCAGTGTTGCTACTTGTAACAAACAAAAGCTGATACCCCCCATAAACAAATAAAAAAACAAACTCCTCAATCCATCAGCAATGAGAACTCAATATCAAAGCCCTAAGACAGATTCCAGGAATGGGGAACTAAGCAATCATACAGTTAATTGAAGGTCTGTGGGAAAATATTTTCATTTTCATGGGAATGGAATGGTGATTATAGTGGGTTTACCTGGCTGGACACCAGGTGCCTACCAAAGCCACCGTATCTCTCCCTTCCTCAACTGCACATGGGAGAGAAAATATAACAAAAGACTTGTGGGTTCGGATAAGGACAGGGAGAGATCACTAACCAGTTACTGTCACAGACAAAACAGACTCAAATTGAATAAATTATTTTAATTTATAATCATTCAAATTAGAGTAGGATAATGAGAAGTAAGTCCAAGTCTTGAAAACACCTTCTGCCTACCCTTTCTTTTTTCCCAGATTAGCTTTACTCCTGATTCCCTATGTCCTCCCCTCATCAATGCAAAGAGGAGGGGTACACGTTGTCTCTGTCCCTCCTTCCTCCTCACGGGGAAAACCCCTTATACCCTTCCCCTGCTATGGTATGGGGTCGCTCCCACAGGAGACAATCCTTTACAGACCTCTCTGATGTGAGTCGTTCCCCCAGGTTGTAGGTTTTCATGAGCTGTCCCAGCATGGGTCCCTTCCATGGGAAGCAGTCCTTCAGACTGCTCTAGTCCTTCAGTCTGCTCCTCTGACTCCTTCAGAGGTTGCAAGCGGCTATCAGCTCTCCTGTGGATCTCCAGGTGTAGGGATACAAGAGTGGGCTACAGGCAGCCTTGGCCTTGATAGGTTACAGCTGTCTCGCTGAGAAGCAAGAAAACCAGCATGGGATGCAGGTGTGCTGATTCCTGTAACAAGAAGCACGGGAGTGGCCTAAGAGATAGGTATAAAAGGTTGTGCTGCAGGTTCACAAAGGGCCTGATGCCTGCTGCTGCCTGCTGTGACTGTGCTGATGCCTGCCACCCTTCTCTATGCTGGACTTTTGGACTCCAACATCTGGTGCCCCGTGTTTGTATATGTTTTTAAATTGTGGCAATAATGGCTTAGAGCCTCAATGGCTTGGAGCCTCCAGCAGTATAAGCCTCATGGACTACAATCCACTTGGGAGAAGTGGAAAAACCGGCCGGCGCGTAATCCCTGGGAGTGTGCCCAGGTGAGCCGTGAGTAGCACACACAAGCAAGTCCCGGATTGGACTGCTTTATGGGCAACCGTGCTTCTAGGACAGACCAGCAGTTTGCTGAGTCCTTGCCCATGTGTGATTACTGCAAATGGTGCCACGTATTTACTGCAAACTACGTTGGCTTTTTGTACGCCAACATCCAGGGGCTGCAGGGGCACATCCTCTCTCACCATGGGCTGCACCATGGGCTGCAGGGGAATCTCAGCTCTGGCACCAGGAGCACCTCCTTCCTGTCCTTCTTCTACATTGACCTTGGTGTCTGCAGGGCTGCTTCTCTCACATATTCTCACTCATTTCTTCTCTGACCACACTTGCTTCTGCACAATAAGTTTTTCCCCTTTTTAGGTCTGCTGTCCCAGAGGCACTATCACCATTGCTGCTGGGCTCAGCCCTGGCTGGTGGCAGATCCAGCTGGGAGCTTGGTGGCATTGGCTCTGTTGGACATGGAGGAAGTTTCTAGCAGCTTCTCACAGGAGCCACCCCTGTAGCTCTCCTGCTGCCAAAAGCTTGTCACCCAAACCTGATAAACAATTCTTCATTATCTGAGAATATAATAATTCATTTTAGCAGGAACGTCTTTGTTTTCCTATATATCATGTAGGGAGCATTTATTAAACTATGTTAAGACTCTAGTTTAATGGAAATGATGAAACAAGTAATTTTTTTAATGTAATTTTTGTTTTCTCTGTTGTTATCCACTATGTCTCTACTTATGTTCTCACCCTTCCTGTTTCTTTTAATCTCCCTTCAAAGTGATTTTTTTATTCCTCACCCTGTCTGAGGAAGGGGAGAAATCAACAGCACAGTTGGTTTATTAGATAAAATTGCCCAAATAATTTGAAAATTCTTATTTATATTTTAAATACTTTGGCACTCACTATATTGATTGTATTGTTATTATAATTTACACAGGTTATTAAGCTATTTCTGTCACAGGAAGAGCTTCCCTTAGCCAAGCAGTCATACAAGACTGGGGGGTCTGTCTCCACAGGGTCACCTACAGGGTGGTCCTGACTTTATGTCACTCTCATTGCTAGGGTTGTACTTATTACATTATTCTGGTAGTTATTTATTTAACCACTTTGGATTCTTGTTACCACCCATTGATTCCTCAGATAATAACATGAAAACAGTAAGTGTTAAACCCAAGAAAGTAAGCAAGCATATTTTTGAAGTCTTTCTTTGGCCAAAAGAAGGGCGTCTTACAACTGATGGTGCTTCCTGTCACATTTTGGCTAGAATATGGCAAAAGGAAGCCAAGATTTTTCATATGGGATATTATAATTAGATGTTAATTACATTCCACTAATTACATTTGAGTAGGCACCCAAGGATGATTCATGTTTAATGATTCTGTGGGCAACCTCACCGTGACGTGTTTTTCCAGATTCTTTTAAACCATTCTCATTGTCATGAATATGCATAACTATGTTCAACATGGGCCTTTATAATTAATCAATAGACTGGAATCATAAGAAAGTTGATAAAAACTGTCACAATTTAACATTTTCTTTAGAAAAAACATAGGTATATGTGATCTCTAATAATAGGACAACACATGCTAGAAGCAAAGATAGTCCATTTACACATCAGAAACAACAGGTCTGTGGTGTATGAGACAATACCTAAAATTTATCTGGTAAGTTAAACCAATAAAAGAATTCCTGTCTGGGTTATAAAAATTTGAGGTTTATCTACTCAGTTAAAGGCTTATATGTCCATATGTTTGATTTGTTTTTATTTTCATTCTGCTGTTTATTTTTGAAATTTCTCTATCGGCACCTCCCCTTTCAATTTATCTGTTTAATGAGAATGATGTACTTCTTGAAGCCTATATTGAGATAAAATCTCAATAACTTCATTTAGACTTTCTAATAGGAAATGCCTCATTACGCTCTTATGGTAGACTGCAGAAGACTGGGATGCCATTCCTGGGTCCCCTGAAACTTTGAGGAGAGCTCAGGCAGTTACTGACTGTGTATGCTGCTGTTCCTCTGCTATCCAGGGAACGGTTGTGATGGGTCAGACCTTGAATTGTAGGGAATGCAAACCCCCTCTCTAAAGAAAATGCTCTCATTATCTTGGTTTGTTAAACTCATGCTTACTTGTTTTTGCTGTCTCTGTCTCCTCTTTAAATTATTTTTTTATTTCTCTCTAGAGAGTAGAACAACGTCAACAGCCCCGTAATTTGCCTTTCACCCTGACAACTACACTCCAAAGAGCACATACAGAGCAAATTAACTAATTCTTTCATGACGTAAAAGAGATGAATGAGAAAATTTTCAGAATAAGAAGGGAATTGACCTCCCACTACTTTCCAACCCAAGTAGTCAGACTGAGGAAAAGAAGACTAGTTTTTCAGCAGTTTCCTGCCAACAAAAGTAACAAGTTTCTTTTTTTTCCTTCAGTTCCCCCTCTGGGGATGTCTTGCTCACCTCATGCTTGACAGGAAGTATTTAGTTGCCTGACTGGTGGCTGGAGCCAGCACCTCTCAACACCTCAGAGCAAGCACCTGGGGACTGCTGCTGAACATCACCATTTCCTCTGGGAAACTGCACCTCATCCCTGAATGCTTTCTGAGACCTCTGCTCTTTCATCTGTATCACTTTCACAGGTTTATGGGAAAGAATAACCCATCCTCATTCTTTGTAGAGATAATGAAAGTACATTTTTGCTGAGTGTTGGTACCAAATGCAGGTCTGAACTTACTGTTTGAAAGTCTGTGAACAAAGGAGCAGATACCAGGCTGCTAAACGTACAGTGAGATACTGTACTTTTCCTTTGCATTAAAAAAAAAAAAGTGTGAGCTAGATAAAATGATCGCTACTTGCAATAAATCCACATATTAAAAATGGAAAAAGGTAAAGGTAACATTTATTTTCACTGTGGAGTAGATTGATCATGTTCACATGCAATTGATCTTGTTTCAGTGGAAACCTTTATAAAAATCTTAATTTAAAAAAAAGCCAAGCCAACCAACATACAAGCAAAGAACTACAAAAACCCAACCCAAACCTTTTGATAAATTCAGAGTACTGGTATATAAGTATTAGTATTAATATTTGTTTGCATTTTTAAACTTTGAGAACATTGAGACATAAAAAGTTAGTTTAGACAAAGCTACTGTAGCATACATAACTTCAGTTAAAAGCCATTAAAGAGGAAAGAGAGACAATTATCACTGAGAAGGAAAAACTCTGAGATATATAGCACTCTGAGGTGATTTCATGATCATCGATGATCTTCTACAACTGTGTATGAAAAAGAAAGTGTATGAGATCAGAACTAGGTACGTTGTTATTTCAGCTATCTCCAGCCTACTAGAGATACCAAGGTCTGCAAACCAAGGAAAACCTTTGGACATTTGATATTGACTAAGTAGGGTTTAAAATAATCTGCAACTGTATATGAATACTACTTATAGTAAAATGTTCAATAATTACCACAGGTAGCCATTTGTTTGATATACACCCCTTTACTCAGAAGAAATGTTGCATCAAGCTCTACGTTAGCAACATACGTCCGCAACATACGTCCTCATCAGGCTTTTATTAAAATTCATTAAATTTAAACAATATTTTTTGTTATGTTTTCTTTTGTTTTGTTTCCTTTCCCTCTCTGCCTTACTCCCTGCTTCAAGGTGGATAAAGCTATTACATTTATTCTAACAGATTTGCATTCCCCTTAAGGCTTTTAGTGACTAAAAATTGTTACAATGCTCTGGCTGTGTTCAAGTCAGATTAATAGCTTGGAGTCTCTGGGAAGAAGACCAAAAATATAAATTGTAATCAATTAACATTTATTACAGACAGCTTTTGGCTGCATAAATTTCTGCTACATTTTAGACAAGTTAATATTTTTTCTCTTTTTATACTGCTTTATCATAATTTTGATAAAATCAGCTTAAAACCTGATTTTTTATAAAGATAAGGCACTAAATTTACCATGGTATAAATATTATATTAATTATGTGAAATAAAACATAGTGTAAAAGATAGAGGTGTGAGGGAATTGCATATATTGGGCTTCTCAAATCTCATGAGGGCTTATGATCCCTTATAATAGACACAGTCCAAGTATGAACCCATGCAATACTGTCCCAGGCATAGATGAAAGAGTCTGTTTTCTTTTACACTCAATCTCAATTAATTACATATTGATCCAAGTGATGCCTGTGTTTGGCTGTCATTTGGTGTGCAATTATGAATCAAATTTTTGATCAGCTGCAAATGTAAATGAACAACTAGTAACCTGTATATAAATAATTATAACTAGGTGTAACAGGGCTCTTGATACCACACTGAGCTCAAGTAAGATCTGATTCTGAATGCCTATGTTGGAGGCATTCTTTTGAGCTCATTATTTACTTAACTTTCACGGCAAATATTTCATTGACTAATTGCTTTCAGATAAGACATGACACAAATTAAAAAAAGGAGAAAGAGAAAGTCTGTTATTTGGAACAAAATCTCAACAAAAGACCTCCTAGGTCTCTAAATCATAATGTAAAAAATGTGTTTTAGTTATTAGAAAACAGTAATCATATATTTGGTTGGAATATGCACTTCATTCCTTTGATTATAATTCAGTAGGGAAGATATATACCTGCTTTCAAGTAAATTTAATATATAAATTTAATGTTCAATTAGCTATCAAACATGCTGTAAAATGCCTTGTACTCAAGGAAATAGTAAGTTACTTTTTGTTGTTTTGATTGGGTTTTTTTAATCAATTATTTGCAAATTTCTCTTGCCTGCCTTTGAAGCCTTTGAAAGGTTTCTTTTTTCAAGGAAATGAAGAAGCAAACTGGATGAAATCCCATGCTTGTAAAATATGCTTAAGATCCATTGACTTTAACTGAGTTACAACAACTTACACAAGTGGAAGACACGACCCTTTCTGATTTATTTTGGCAAAGAAAAGTCTCTCCTTTTTTGGCACTAGAGATGTTCTGCTATCACCAGTTACTAAATCTCTAGCAGTATTCATGTGAATGCAAGTGAACATGCACTTACAGCTGACAGCCCAAATAATTCAATAGTGACATCTTTAGAAATTTCTAACTTTCAAACCTTCATATAAGAAAAAGTTTAACAGTGATATTTAGAGATGGATCTATACTGATACAAATCAGTAATGAATACTTTCTCATTATTTATTTATTTTTATACATGGTCCAAAAAGATAAGTATATTTTGCAAGATATTTAAAGAAATACATTCCTCTGTTTACACTTCTAATTGCAATGTATTTCATTTTGCCACAGAATAAAACGTAATTGTCATTCTCACCTTTTCTCCAGAAAAGAAAAAAACAAATACAACAAATGTTTAGTTTGCTTTTCTTAGAATGTGACTTTTCATATATATTTGGGCTGCAGAGATGTGATGAACACTCCCATACTTGTGCTTGGGTACTGAGGCTTGAAGTCCCTCAGGAGTAGGTGCTCCCTGATGTATGTCTCAAAGCTCTGGAGGATGCGTGACAGTGACAGCTCAGGTTGTTGCTGGCAGATTTTCATGTAGTTTGAATAGGAGGCAGGACACAGCCAGGAAGCCTTTTGGAAGTATTCCCAGCACACTCTTTATGATTAGTTGTTTCTATGCAGTTCAGCCCTGAGTCTGTTTTCCAAGAATTAAATAGAGGAATAGAAGTTTTCACTAAACTCTATTTTCTCGCTGGTTTGAGGTGTTTTTGCTTTTTGCCTCTTACATGAAAGCAGCACTCAGTTTAAAATATAACAATAAATCAGAAGCTGTTATGTATTTAATATACCAAATAAATATGATTGAAGTGTTTTCTTGAAAGGTCAGAGACTTGTTTTGTTAGAAGATAGTCAGAAAATGTAACATGAAAGATCTGTTTTCCTAGGAGTCTGAAGTCACTTTACACAGAAAAACGTTACTACAGCTTTCTTAAGCTATGTCTATACCATAAACTAAGAAGAAACAAGGATTAAAATTGTCCATCATGCTAGCTGGCACAGTTTTGTCTTAGGACAGCTATTAATTTGTCAGACAGCATCAGTGTATAGACTGGGAAAGAGAATAGGCCAGGAATTATTTTGGAGAGAGTTGCCTGTTAATTTCTGTGCATCTAAGGAGATCAGCAAACTTGCTGAAGATCTTTACTTCAGTTTACAAATCTAAAGAGCAATTCAGTAAATAGACTGAACATATCTTTATCAGCTTACAAATATAAATACAAAATTTACAAACACTGAATAGTAAATAATATGTCTCATAATAACTAGACATCTCACTCTGGATTTTCATTTCTATCTTCATTTCTAGTCTTCACCTTTCTGTTCAACATGTAGTGGTGTACAACCCTAAGAACTGCCAGAGAACATGAGGAATCTAGCTACCAATCAGGACCAACTTTGGAAACATAAATCGTCATTCTAACCAAGTAAGCTGTCAAAGGCTACTTCATTGTTTACACTGCATAGTCAAAGGAAGTGGAGCCCAAACCTATCATCTTTGATATGACATTTACTATAGAAACTATTACACTTTTAGTACATGGAGTTTGTCTGAATTTGAATGTTAGAGAGATCTTTATCCTTCTAAACCACTCTGTCATCTTCTATTTATTAACAGAATAATAATTCACCAATATTCCATTTCACTTCAGGTTATATTAACTGAGTGCAGTGTAGTATTATGTGCCACAAAAGAACTGTATTAAATAGTATGAAAATACTAAAATTTTAGATTGAAATTGAGGACTATATGCTCAAAATTGAGATGCTATGAGTGGTTTAAAAAGTTATTTAGGTATGAATGATTTGTGTAGAGACAGTGCAAGCCAACAGTTAAGAAAGTTCAAGCATATTTAGATTAAAGTCTATATTTATTTATCCTATTGAGGAGAAAGATTGTACTTTCGAAAATGTTTAAAAAGGTCATGAAGGTTTTTGCTTAATGCAGTTGCCATTTTCAATAGAAATTTTATGATTATTTTTCCTTTCCTAAATGTGTGTTTAATACACTTGAAAAGTGATAGATTGACAGCAGTAGAAATTGCCCAGTATCTACTAGGGATATAAGAATGATGCTCTTTGATGAACAAAGTGACCTCTGTTTCCTCATGTTTACACTTGCTAATACTGTCTTCAGTACATGTACTTCCATGCAAGATTTTTGCAAGCTGAAATAACTCCAGTGGCACCAGGAAAGGTATAAGTGAGTGTAAGCAATTGCAAGACGTGTGTTTAGTTTATTTTAATTTTCCTTCCTTCAATAGGTTTGTAATGAAAAAAGTTGACCTTGATAAGGAAGAATTCAGCCCACATGTTCAATTCTTCTAGACAGATAAGCTCTCAGCTAGAAACCATGTGAAACTAATAAAAAAGTACTACAAATAACAACACATAGATATTTTTGATCTGATTATCTGTGAGTTTTGTTTCGTTGATTGGTTGGGGGTTTTTTGTTCAAATGCAATGAAATATGGGCAAGGGATGGAAGGAAAGACAGGAACAAGCTGCAGAACAGACATTTTCTAAATGAGAATATAGTACCCAAAAACGTAAAAGAAAAGCTAAATTGGCTGTATTGTTTATCAGTAAGAGTAACTGTTTCATTAACTAAATTCTATTATATACTGACAATTCTTTTATCTTAAAAAATATGCATTGTCTGAGCAGGCATATCTGTTCTGTGGGTGAAGAGTGCATACACCTCACACAAGTTTGTAATATCATAGAAGCTTCCTAAAATATTTTAAAGGAAGTTTGCTCTTTTTTTTTTTTCTTTTTTTTGCTTAAAATAGCCCTGCTATAAAAATAAAAGTGCTGAAAGTTCAAACAGCTTAACTGTGTATTTTTACCTGTCCCTGAATCTGAGGCAAAGGCATATGTATCTGATTTCTTTAACCGTTTATTCAGAAGAGGCTTTTGTTTGAGAGCACAATTTTTCAGTCAATAACTTTTTCACTGCTATTTCATAATCTTCTTTGATATTTAATTTTTATTTATACAACACAATTTTCCAAAGTTACCTTGAATAATAAAAAAAATAAGAGAATCTTGGGGATTTGGGCCTTATTGAAGTTTTTTGCAATTCTCAACAGCAGGTGATTGGATGAGAAGAAAAAATTATAAACATAATCATAAAAAAAATCTCCTTATGAATGAAATTTCACAGTGTCTTAAATTTACATAGGTCCATCAATTTCAAATGTTTGGGTTTGCACCTTTGAAAAAAAGACATTCACTTAAATCATACAGACTTTGCAGCTAGCGATCCCAAGCAAAAGAATCTAACTTTTTATTTACCAACCAGAGCAGCGGATACATTTGGGGAGATATGTAGCCTAATTCTCAAATTTTGTTCTAGTCCAGATTCTTATCTTGCTGTCTCGTTGTCTTACAACTGGTCTAAGACAGCATAAGCAAATTATAATATATTATTTCTAGTTCCATCTGACTTGATAGAAATCTAGATCTATTCTAAACTAATGTAAATGAAGAGCTTGAATGTCCTTTTCATAAATATTATAACAAAAAAACCCCAAAAACCCTCACCAGAAAGTAGCAAAAAGCATTCTTCTCAACACATTAAAAAATACCAATAAATACAACTGTATTTACACAGTTGTATAAGAAGTTGCTTTACACTTTAGCTTTTTCAAATCAGAAAAGCATCAAATCAGAATGATTCAATAATGTTATGAAAGCAGGTAGTCCTGCTTTTTAAAGCCTTTTGATCTCTTTGAATGTTGAAAAACTTTTAAAGAAAGGTGTGATAAACTCCCACACCTAATATGGCTATACAATATCTTTTCTTTCAAAGAAAGATTTGAATTAGAAAATAAATTTCCATGGGAGAAAAAAAGGAAAAAAGAAAAAAAAAAAGAAAAAAGAAGCCCTTCTTCTGAAAAAAAAAGTACAAAAACTAACCCCAAAAGGCCCCCAAAACAACAACAAAAACTATTCCTAAATTAGGATAAGAAAAATCAAAACTCAAAAGAAGGGAAAAGGGAAAAAAACATGGTAACAGTAAAGATAAGAGTTTCCACTGTTCGAGTGCCTTGGATTATGACCTGTTCTTCTCTCTTGCTAGAGGAAGAGTCCTTGGCCTACAAAGACCAGGAATCTGTGTACAACAAGGCAACTGAATATACACAGAGGACTGTATCTTTTAAATAAGATTATTATATAAGTAGTCTAGGAGAAGCATTATTTCATAAAACCACATATACCTTCTGTAAATATATGGGGTTTCTTTGTGTGTTTGGGTTATTTATAATAAAATGATTTTTCTGTATTTTATCTTTTGATAACTGAGACAGGTAACATCAAGGCAGTCCATAATCAGAGATGTCATTCCTAGTGAGTAGACTGGGATCCCTCAAAAAAATCATTTTTTCCCTGGAAAAATGCACAGAGACACTCAAGGAGGTGTCAGATTTTATTTTATTGGCAGAGAAGAATGTCTCAAATGGTTAGGTACACATAGGAAAGCTTCTTGGAATCTTTACTGGTGGAACATGTCTCTGTCTGAGGGGACTAGAGGTTATTGGTAAGATCTATATTTGATATTTCTACCAGCATTCAGAACAGCATTACAGCTTTCCAAAAGCCAGACAGGGCATTGCCTCACCCAAGATGCTTTGAGGCTCGCTACCCTGGAGGTGATGAAATGAGGGGGAAACTAGAAAGTTGTGTAGGAGCTGTAGAAGGAAAAATGGCAGTAACATCAATAAGATTATGCCACATGATGTAGTAAAGAAGAGGGTGTTTTTATGACTAAATGCGTGTGTGACTTACATGTTTTATAACTCTTAATTACTCAATAAATTACCATATGCTTTATTTATACAGAAAGGAAGCAGAAGAATAAATAGCAGGAGATCCAAAACCAAGCAGTCAAGATTACATAAAAAACACATTCAGGATTTTGACTATAGTCTGGCCAGAAAATGTCAGGACATGGAAATATTTAGGAATAATGATACAGTTAAAAAATCAAAGTATTATATTTTTTTAGGCAGCCCTAAATTAGGTGAGGTTGCAATTAAGGATATATATGTGCACTTGTGGGCTAGCAAGATCCAAGAGTATTTTTTAAACTTGATTTTGACCTCAGTGAAATTATTATCTTTTTCAAATTATTATACTGTCACTGGCTAGTGTTGAAATTAAAGGTCTGTCAACCTTGCCATTATAAATGCGATATTTAGGAGTTTATAACTCAGCTGTAAAAATTTCCTTTAGGCTCAAAGTTGGCAGCAAAGGCTATAAACCAGAGCTGATTTTTCCTCCCACAAAAACCATTAAAGAGTATGTTTGGACTAAATCTGAGGATATTGGAGCAAACAAAATATAAGCATTAAGTACTTTTTTGATACTTTTTATGTCTTGCATAAAACTCAAGAACACTTTTTATTACTTCGTTTTTTATTTACTGTTTTAGGTTTTCTTAGTTGAGTTTAATGCTCATAAGAGATGCCAAATTGACATACCTGAAAGTTGAAATCTTTCATTTACTTGCAAAGCAATTCTTTTACAGGCAAGTAGCCTATGGGATCATGAATTTTTAGTGATAAAAAAGCAGACTAACAGCAGATTATTTGTAGCAACATTAATAACAACAATAATAATAATAATGCAGGTTATATCAAATTAACATAGCAAAATAGGCCCTAGCTTGAAATATTTACAAGACTGTGATATAGAACTAGAATATTTTTACTCCTCCACTACTTTAGGCACCACATCATCTTTTACCTTTCACAATCATATTGATTTTTTTTTTAAGCTGTTAGTTTTGCTTGTTTGTTTGTTTATTATTTGTGTCTGCACTTCTTGGAAGATAATTTCAAAGAGTGTTTGTGGTATGAAAACTTTTTATTTATTTCCAGCTATTCATGTTCAGAGTTCATATCCATTTTTTATGCAGCAAATTTATCTTTGTCTGGCATTAAAATCTCTAGTACAGTTGTAGAGATTGATCGTACTTCTTTGAGACTGAAGTTTGAGTGGGCTAATCATGTCAGGATCTTTATCCTGGTTTCATAATTTCACTTGCCTATGATCATCATTGCAGAAAAGGATAAATGAAAAGGCTTTAAATTGGGAATAGGAAATGACACAACCAAGGGAATAAATAGTGGGATTCTTTGGTGTCACTGGTGTGTGTTGAAGGTAAGATGGCACATGTCCATTCAAAACCAAGGAAAAAATAAATTCAATAACAAGGCAGGTTCAAAATGAGTAAAAGTCCTTGTAGTTGTGGAAGTTACTGCTAGAGAAGACTTCATAGTTAAAATGTATATGAAATGAAAAGTAACAGGATATTCTTTTATCCTTTTGCATAAAAGAATATAGTATTTTCTCTGAATCACAGAATATTCTGAGTTGGAAGGGACCCATCAAGTCCAGGTCTTAGGTAGAGTCCACACAGGGATTGAACACACAACCTTGGTGTTATAAACACCATTCCCTGACCAGCTGAGCCAATCTCAGGGTCAACTCAGGAGATTCCTATCCCACAATTTGTGAGAGGCTGGGAAAGAATTTATGGTAAGTGTTACTACATAGCTGTCCATCCCATATAATCTGTCCTAGAAAACCTTAAGAAACCAGATGTAAGCATCTGTGCGCATGTGTTGTGTGAAAGAAAGAAGAGAGGGAAGTGAGTCATAAGTTTTATGTAGAGGTATACAGTGCCCAACAACGTTCCTGCTACTTGAAACAGAATTTTCAATTGTTATTTCCATATTTGGAGTAGTTTTGCTTGTAGATCATGTTGCACTGAAGTGATTTTCAGGGTATTTACTTTGTTTCATCTCTATTTACAGAAAAACATATTTTCCTCAAATTTGTAGCATTCAATGTTTGTGGCAGAAAATGATACTTTCATGCTTTCTTACATACTGATAATAGTCCACAGGGCATTTAAGAGTTTAAGCATTATTATTGACTATCCAGAGAAATAGTACATGTTAGTTTTGTATTTCTATTTCAGGCACTATTTATTTAAACATGTAAATAAAATAAAAATAAATATTAAAATGATACATTATGAACTTGAATATCATTACAGAAGTAAGAAAACCAAATATTAATGCTAGAAATGTACACATATTTCACCTCATTACAGCAAGATCTTTTCTTACACACATAAGATATAATGGGACAAGTTAAAAATAATCCTTGTATCTTACTTTTGAATTTCATCTTCATTCCAAGCTAAAATTTGTTCAAATAGATTTTGTGAAGCTTAATGCAAGACTCAATGTTGTGGTACATTACCTGTTTTTAATTGCTTGCAAATTGCTGTTCAGCCACAGAAGTCAGAAGCAAGCTTCCCCCTTTCATGATGCTAAATATTATGGGAAACTATTGGGAAGACTAAACACTTTCACATTCAGATTCGGGCTTCCAGGACTGACTGGCTTCTGGTGAAGCAGCAGCTTCATAATCCTTAGAAGAGCAGACTTATCTAAGACTTTTGAAGTATCAAGGTTTCCAGTGAAACAGCAAGAAAGCCTGAGTTCAGTTGTATCCTGAAGATGTCACCTGTTTCAGAATAGTCAGGCTAGCAGGAAAATCTGCATATTTACAAAGTTTCTGCTGAAAGATATGAGCAACAATGGTATGTATAATGCTGCTCAAACACCCTCTGGTTTTAACCAGTTACCATCTTAACAAAAAGCTATTAATTCTGGACCTTACTAATTTTTGTTGCTTAGGAGTTGCGAATGGAACTAAAAGAAAGTCAACACCTTCCATGGTTTTGCCATCTATTTTTGTTCTTTTTTTGAATGAAGACAAAAGCTTTTACAGGAATTTGTGAAAAAAACAGTGTTGAAAAATCATTTTTTTTCCCCCACTTGTAACACGAAACAAATTCTTACAGTCTTACATACCCTACCTGTTTTTCTTATTCTCTTCCTCTGATGTCTCTGATTAGGTCTGTGGGAGACTTATTCCTTTATTTCTCAGGACTAAGAAACCATTGTGTTGCAATAGTCATCAGAATCAACACTGAAAAGGTTTCTATTCTGTTGAAGCATTATTCTTTGAAATACATTCTTTTTAAGTTTCCAGCCAACAGTAATAGTGAACATCAACCTCATAGGATAGATTTTATGTTAGCACTTTACATGAGGGGTTATACAGCTCTAACTTAAGTATTATATGATGGAATTTAATTAGGTCAGATATGAAGTGATAATATTAAAATAGTAAGTTGTACTCATCATGAAGAAAAGTTCCTTGCTTTATAGCTGAAAAATTTATGGGTGCCCTTGGAAACTTTAATGTTGGCAAGCATTTCCTAAAGAACACTCTATAATTCAAACTATGTAAAAGAAGAACTTATGTACCTTGGCTGTGAATTTCAGCTGACTCTTCTCAGGAAAAAAATCAACAAAACTTAGAAGGAATCTGATATATTGAGTGTTAAAGACAAAAAGTTGATTTAGAGGTTGATTTTATAAGAAATACCATGATTTTCAGTGAAATCTTTCACAAAATATAATGACTATATGAGAAGGTGCCTTCATTCTCAAAATACTGCACATCTGAGCCATCTGAACCTCTTGAGTTAATTTTGCCTACCTGAAACTCACTTGTATAGCTCCATCCCTTTGCCTAGTGTGAACTTTAAGAATTTGAAGAATATTGGGTTATTGCAAGGTGTACAGGTTGTATCAGTCAGTGTTTACCAGGCAATGGCTTTCTTGCCTTTGCTATGAAGTAGCAGCTCGTCAATTACAAACAGTAGATACAAATTTTGGAATTGATCAAGAGTGTCAGAAATATTCTGCCCATATTAGTTATTCTGAGAACTCACTATCTGGAACTGTTAGTGAAAACATTTTGTTTTTTCCAAAAGTTTATAATTCTCTTATTCATTCACAGGTATCAAAATTACTGCTTGTTCAAAAGTTTGCTAAGTCCAAATCTTTTGCAAAAATGTAAATTTCTGCTTTTATTTTCATTTATGTTGATTTATTTGTACCACTGTCTTATGTATATACAAAATTATCCAGACTTCAAAAGAAAGGTTGCATAGTCTTTCTTTAATAAAAACCCTAAAAGTTGGACTACCCGTTCTAATGTCGAAGTTCTTCATTTTAACAATATACTTAATTTGTAACATGGTTTCACTCAAACTTCAGATTTTTTTCACCCTTAATTACACCTCTGTAGTAACAAGTATACTACTGACAACTAAAATTAGATTTTGAAAGCTGAACACCAAAATATGTTCAAGTACTCCATTGTAAATTTAAGGCTGGAAAAACCATCAGAACCAGGCTTTCAAAACATGTACAACTAGTGCAATTTGATAAGGAATATGTTTATTCCCAACAATTTTTTTCGGTAGCCTAAGTATAGGTCACATCCCACTTTTGAAAATGCTTGCTGAGATGACTCAAGATATCAGAAATAATTATTTATCTTTTGTCTTTTTTAAAATTTAAGATTTATTCAAAAATTATTCCTCAAAGCAGAATTCATAGACATACTCTCCTTCTAATGTAGTAGGTTGTTTCCTCTCAAGAAATAGTGAAGGAGTTCTCCCACTCATTAAATCACCCAAAAAAGCACCCAGAGTCTTACAGAGGTCTATCAGGTAGTATCAGAAGCACTCTGTAGTATTTGCATTAGTAGGGTAAGTATGGAACATCTCTATTAAAAGGTTGATTTAAAATTCCTAAGTATTGTTGCCGTACACAACGGGGCAACATAGTTCCAGATATTGCCTTACACCGGGCCAACACAGTTTGCAGTGTAACATTGCAGCACCATCTGCAGTAATCACGCATGGGAAGAGCTACAATGGCTCACCGACCTT
>VWZT01012344.1:8192-34405 GCA_013397055.1 Pachycephala philippinensis | reverse complement strand
AACCAGAAAGCAAACCAAACAAAAAAAAAAAAAAAAACCAAGCCCCAAAACAACAAACCAATATGAAACAACACACCACCCCTGCCATTTATGCCCTAATCTAGTTGTTTAAGTGGGGGACTTCTAAAGAATCTTTTAGCTTTACAGCTATCTTTCCTTCTTCAAAATACCTCAGCAGGAGTACAACCAAGAGAAAAACTTGGGTAATAACAGCAGGAAACTTTGTTTGTGCTTCACAGAGGGAACAAGAGAAACCCCTCCTGCCATAAACACATCCTGGCTCTGTGTATTGGGTTTCCACAGCAAGGTTTTGGTACTGGGGGCACTGCAGGAGTGGTTTCTGTTAGAAGGCACTAAAAGCTGCCCAGTGTCAGAACCAGTTTCGACCAGCCCCAGGATGGACCCGTCACTGGCCAAAGCTGAGCCAGTCAGCCCCATTGATAGCAACATCAGGATATCATATTTCAGAGCGGGTAAAAACTGCCACAGAGCAGCCAGGAGACAGAAGTGAGAAAAGAAGCAGCCCTGCAGACACCAAGGTCAGTGAAGCCAAGGGAGGAGGTGCTCCAGGTGCCAGAGCTGACATTCCCCTGCAGCCCCTGGCGCACACCATGATGAAGGAGCTGTGCTCCTGAAGCCTGTGGATGGCCACAGGGTGGAGCAGAGATCCACCTGCCACCCATGGAGGACCCTATGCCAGAACAGGAGGATGCCTGAAGGAGCCTGTGACCCCATGGCAAGCCCATGCTGGAGCAGACTCCTGGCAGGACCTATGGGCCCATGGAGAGAGGAGCCCACTCTGGAGCAGGTTTCCGGGTACGACTTGTGACCCCATGGGGGTCCCACACTGTAGCAGCCTGCTCCAGCATGAGCTGGACTCCTCGGCTGGACCCCTCCAGCTGAGGGACTACAGCATGTGGGAAGGACCCATGCTTGAGAAAATCGTGAAGGACTGTACCCCATGGGAGGGATCCCATGCTGCAGCAGAAAAGGAGCAGGAGGAGGAAGAAGCAGAAGAGAAAAAACATTAAGAACTGACTATAACCCTCATTCTCCATCTCCCTGTGCCACTTGGAGGGAGGAGGTAGGAAAGTTGTGAGTGCAGTTGAACTTAGGATGATGGGCGTGGGGGGAAGGTGTTTTCAGATCTGTTCTTATTTCTCGCTATCCCCATCTGCTATTGATTGTCAATAAATTAGAATAATTTCTCCAAGCTGAGTCTGTTTTGCCCGTGATGGTAATTGGTAAGTGATCTCTTCCTGTCTTTACCTCAGCCCACGAGATTTTCATCATATTTTCTCCTCTGTCTTATTGAAGTGTGTGAGAGATGGAGCTGCTTGGTGGGTACCTGGTGACTAGCCAAGGTCAACACACCACCCCATTACCCAGATGGAAAAAGGGTATATACTTAAGGCATAGGTAAATTATATTGAAATTATGCTTCTTATAAACTCGAAATAGAAATAATTTCCCCTTTATTTTTCTCCCTTATGGCTGTGTGGTTTGTTAGCATTTTTAAATGGGAAGCTGGTGACTCTTATTTTATAGAAGCAAAGCACCTTATTTGATAGGAACAAGAAAAATAGAAATTACAGAGGTTTATATTTTCAGAAAAACTAAAGCAAATCCAAAATTTATTAGGGATTTTTTTTTTTAAATTAGAAACTTCAAAATGTAAGCATGCCTCTTATAAAAAGTGAGTGTGTAAATATGGCAAAACGAAATATCTTCTTTTTTTCTGCATCTTAATCTCAAGTGTTCAGTTATGACAGAACGTAAATCTCTCAAAAAACAGTTTTGTAAAGTGAAATACTGATAATAACCCTAAGTAGCAGGGAAACTGTTGCTTCCCTATTAAAATAAATAGTAAATATGTCTGTTTCTTTTTTTCCTGGCAGAACAAAGCTACTTGCTTAATAAAAGGAAATATTCATGTTTATGTTAGAACAAATTATTTATTGATTAATGTATCCCTATGGAGATTTTATTGATTTAACTAGGGTGTAGATTATTTCTGTAGCTCCTTGTATTGGAATATTACCTACAAGTGAAAACAGGTATACTTAAAATGGTAGGTTTTGTATTTCATGCAGTTAACGTGTGAAAGTATCCATAAATTGTACAAATGTGTTATTAAAGCAGTCACAACAGTAGTAACTTTACAGTAACAGATGAAGGCTACAGAAAAATCCCATTTTTGATTATTTACACATGCTACAAGAAACCTTCTGGCAAACTTGCTGTTTTGTTGAATTTTTAAAAATTTAGGAAAGTATTCGCATAAAACACATTTTACCACATAAAATAGGAAAGTGACTAGATAGTTTGATAGTTTTATAGGAAATAATGGATTAGGATCATTTGCAAAGGGACTTGAGCACTAAATTATATAATGTTCAAGTGCCCAGTATAATCTGTGAAATACATGGGGTAACCTAGGAATGTCATGCTAAGTAAGTTTAGTTGCTGAAGGTACTGGAAGCAGGTTAGCTGTATCACCTGCAAAGCATAAAATATATATGGAAAAGCAAACACTTAAACCCATGTTTCAGAGCAGCCAGCTAGCTGGCTGGACTATAATGCTAATAACTTTTTCTTCCTCTGAAGTTCAGACCAGAACAGTTACAAGGTTTGGAAACAGCACTCCACTAACCCAGATGATGAAACAAAGTGGCCCATAAACATGCAATCAAGAAAAGAAATGAAAAGAAAGAAAGAAAGAACCATGTAAGTATCACGATTGGTGGAAAATGTAAAGTGCCTGATCTGTAAAATCAAAACCTTAAAAGTATGTAGTATCTTATCCACAATGCAGTCTTATCCTGGATAAACTAAGGTAGCTCAGGTACAAAAATGAGATCATATGGTAGCCAAGCAAGATGCAGGATAAATGGGTCCAGACCTAAGCTGTTTTTTCTTTTTGATGGAATGTTAAATGTGTAAACTGTTTCTAAGATTAAGCTTCAGGCAAAGCTGCTAAACACCACTTATATGTTAAACGCACAGTGTTGAGAATAAATGACATAATGTTGTGGGATGCTAAAAATAAAATAAAGTCAGATTGAGGCCTTAGATGTGTCAGGATACATGAAATCGTGAATTTCACTTACATTTAGCTGTCAACAATATATAAATATATACATTTAAAATGGGTACATCACTCCATGACACTTATAGAATGTATTTACATGAGTAGGCAAGGAGATCAAAACACAACAGTACCAACAGTGATGCACTTATTGGTTCCAAATGACATCCACAAAAAATGCTACAGGCTTGCAGAATGTTGTCATTGTCACCTTCCCCAAAACCTACACCCAGGCATTCCTTCAGCTGACTCTTGCACTCTCCCACACTCAGAGGAATATGCCACTGTCCTCATGACTGCTTGAAGGAAGTGCTACAAGACATAGAAGTGGTTCCAATGGAAGGATATTTTCTGTCTGATCCAATGACATTACCTGCAAAATAAAATGTGACTGTCACAGGCAAAGGATGTGCTTTTACTCTATAAGATAAGGTACATGATAAGCCACTTAAGGTTGGTCTTTGTCCATTACTGGCCTGACTTATCAAAATTTTCAGTACCTTCTTTTGAATGGTTTTAATATCTTGTCACTCACTACTCAGGGCAATGACTGTGAAGCATAACCAAGCCCTTGGAGGAATGATAGCACCTCCTGGAAGAACAAGAAAAACGTCAGCATGGCATACACTCACTGACATGATTTATTGGAACTTTCCTATGTGATTTTGAACTCTCCTTTGTTTTAAAGGGAAAATATTACTTAATTCTGGAAGACTTCTCTGAATAAAAGCAAAATAAACTTTCTTTATGTGGTCAGTTTTGGAAAACTAAGGAAATTTAAAAAAAATAAACCTGAAATGTTGATATATACCTACATGCTTGTAATTTACTGACCATATCAGAAATTAATAACTCCAGCAATCATAGAAAGTTGTTACGATGTGCATTTTTAGTTTTTTATAAGAACCTAAAATAATGTATCTTAATTGATTCATTAAATACTCTGAATTTTTTGAACAAACCCTAGGAATCCTATAAATATAAGGATCCAGATTCTTCAGGGTTCTGGGCCTACTTGGCCATGCAGAACATCCTCTTTATTTGAATAAATGTCATGTGAGTGGTTTAGAAGAGGATATCAGCAGAAAACCCTTCATCTGCTGAGGCCACAAGACTGACGGCTATCAAATCATATTCTATAACCCTAGGAAGAACATGGAACATGGGGTGGGGGTTGTTTGTTTTGTTTAAATTTTCCCTTTTTAACTTCAGCTATTGATACATCTCCCGTTTTTTGGTATTTTTAATCCCCACTCTTTGGAAATGTCTACCAAATGGCCAGAATTTCTTCAAAACAATTTGTATGAAATTTTCCTAAGATTTCTAACTAAACAATTCATAGTATTATAGACATAAAAAACTTATAAAGTCTATTTATATACTTATGCTTTGATGGAAGATTTAAAAGATCTTCTAAATCTATTTCAGTTATGGGATTTTTCTTTATTCCTTGAGAGCCATGAAAAAGATAGTAAAAATCTGAGAAGTCTGTTATTCTATTGCATTTATAATGGCACACTTAATGACAATACATCCAGTGAGATATTAGGAAGTCAGAGGACTTCAAAAGTTTTATTCAGAAACATTAAAAAGATTTATGTTAATGCCTGAAGATTGAATTCAGAGTCTCCAGAGATAAACATATACTGTGCTGCACCATAACCGTGCTATGTCTTGAAACACTTCCAGTTTATTTATTCTTAGTTTTGTCACACATTTGCTGTACTCTGAACTGTTTAGGAAGGCTGATACCTTAATTCAGACTCCTACCTTTAATAAGGAAACAAGATACAGTACACTGTTGTATGAATTCTTTGCCTTATTATTCACAGAAATGGATTAACTTATAGTACCAGAAGTAAGGCTTAGAAATAATTCTCTTTTTAATGGCTCCCAATTCAAACTATAAGACTGAAAAAATACAGTTTTGCCTAAATGTTAAACACAAGGCTGCCTGGAGAGAGTCATGGTTGTTGCTATCTGTCTTGTTTCTAGGGTAAAAATGAACAATACATCTTCCATGAAGGTTTCCATGTGTAAAAGTAAAGTATACATAGAAGTGAGAAAGATTGCTCCCACAAGAAAACACAGTGAGTATAACTGTAGCTCAGTGTTAAAGAGACAGCTTTATAAAGGAAGACATTCATTCACAGAACTTATCCCACAAGAACTACAAAGCCTCACGTAGAAGCTTAGCTGAAATGGTAACTGTCAAAGAATTTCTCAGGGTTTTTGTTAGTCTTTTCTGTCCTTTATGCATGTTTATATATGTAAAAACCACAGTAGCTCAGAATATCAGGACAGACCTAACAGATCAAGGAATCCAGTAGTTAAATACAGAGAGGTTGAGATTACACTTACTTTCCATTGACAACAAAGAGATCAGCTAGAATATTTATCTGAAATACAGTCATCTATGTTTTATGTAATTACATGTGGCCCCCATTACTAAAAAAGTTCTACAAAAGACAGGTTCCAACAATGAGATGAAAAGTAATAAAAGATATGCTTCCTCCCCCTTTTCAGACATTTCTTCTATAATCTAAGAGTGAGTTTTTAAATGATGTGACTGTAACAAATATGCCATTTTTAATATAGAAACAATAACTCCCAGTTATTAAAGCTTGGAGTAATTTCATCTAATGCATGTGGATGAAACAGCAAGGAACCACCACACTAGTAACACTTGTGACTGCTACTAAATGTTGGGAAATTATCAATATCAAAATATTTAGTTGAGAAGGACCAAGTCATGACTAATTAACAGATTTTGAATCATAAAAATAACACAAGACATTGTCTATTCCATGTAATGCAGGAATCTAAAATTTTGGTGCATAATGTCATTAAGCCTGTGTATAAAACACAAGTATTTGAGGACATCTAAAGGAATATCCCAGTTCTCCAAGTTGTATGAAAATCTGGAGGAACATAAACACTACTGACTCAACAAGGAGTAAGCCTAGAAATTAATTAAACACAAAAATAGTTGAATTTGGCTAACAGGTTGTTTTTTATTTTGTGTCTGAAACATGTTTTTTGCTAATTTGTTATCAAAATAAGGAATATTATTTATCTTAAAATTATAAGACTAAAAAACCAAGTAACTCACAAGACATGTTCCTAATTTTCTGATTGTCAGAAAGAAAACAAACTAAAAAACTTTTGATACATTCCATTAAGTATGTCTCTGTTAGTATTCTATCTGACCTTTCAATTAAGCCCTACCATGTTGTCTATTCAAGGAGCTTTGAACAAGGATTTGGAAAGTCTTAGTTGTTTTCCCAAATGACATAGCAGATTGCTTCGAAATCAATTACGTTACCATTAGAAATTGGATTTTTTTGAGTCCTATATTCATGAGACAAGAAGAGTTAGTACAGAGCACAGAGTTCTAAAGCCCATTTTCCTTCATTTTACATACACTTTCTATGAATTTCTTATTTCATGTACAGGCCAGAATGCCTCATGACATCCGAAAGTCAAGGAAAGGCAACCTTTTTGTCAACCTTATATTCTCCTGGAACACGGAGACATGTTTTCACAGCATGGGTTAGAATTTAATTAGGAGCTATGTCTATCATTTCTCCTCTAATTTTCTCTTGCACATATCATCACTTCTTGCAATATTCTTGTTGCATTACTAAGACTATATTTCCAAGGCATGTTGATTTCTCTGAATGAGGCTTGATAGGTGGGAAAATAAAAAAAAGAGTCATATCAAGACCTGGATTAATCCCTGTTAATATAATACTTTAAAAAATGTATGAGGTAGGAGATTACCTGATCTTACCTTCCCCTTCAATCAGGTAAAAAGACACTTTGAGAGGACCTTTGAGCCTTTGAGACCTGATATGTCTTCTGTGTAACCTGCAGTGCTGGGGTTCAGCTACCTATGCCCTTTGCCTGTGCATTTTGGTGCGGCCCAGCTGTGTGACCTTGGCTTAGCTTTAACGAGAAAAAATGTTTCACTGTAATGGACAATGCAAACTAAGACCTTGCAAGCAAAAGGATGTAAAAAGACAGGCAGAAGTAAAACTGTTTAGACTCATGGTATTTCAGGACTTAAAAGAAAAATGCTGACATGAAAGAGTGTAAAAGCCCAAGAAAAAAAGCAGAGTGAGAAGGTAGCAAATCAGTAGAAAAAGGATGACACCAGACCTTTTCCAGAAGCACAGGAGGAAAATGTTCTCCGTTTGACTGATAAATGTCTGGACAGTAAAAATTCCCAGGGAGTCTCTGCAGATCCTGAAAGTCTGATTACCTGAATAGCATAATAGTCTAATACTCATGTCTTCTATATATAGCTCCTGTATATATTTTTTATATATTATTTTTACAGAGTTTTTCTTCCCACAGTAAAAGATGTGTGAAAAGTAGAGTAGTTCCCAGTCTTTCTTCAGTTACTAGACAGAAAATTTAGAAAGTTGGTGTCAAAACTTACGTAAAACCCATAGACACGGGAGTTATCCAGTATTTTAAGATGAGTTAGCAGTCTCTGACTTCTCAAATTTGCACTGATATCTGTAAATTCATAGACCACAACTGAGGAAAACAGCTGTCCTTGAGATTTCTGTATTGCATTAAAAAATAGAATGCAGAAATTTAAAATAATAAAAATGAAAAATATTATAAAAGAATTGCATACTATTCACCCTTGAAGAAAGTGACATACCGACTCTGATTTAGTTTCTAGAGAAAAATAAGTTCTAAAATGAACTGATTTCTCAGGTTTCGTTTAAATATTTTACAGCATGTTTTCCTTGCAAGGATAATTGTTCCTTAACTTTAAGATAAATTCAAGCATTCTGTGTAATGTGCCATTACAAATGAAAAAAGACCCCAACCCCCTAGTAAAATATAAAGCTGATCTCACATTTTAAAATCTTACCCAAATATCTTCTTGATAGTTCTTGATACTCTTAATTGAGCATGATTTTAATGATATTTCGTGCATTTTCCTGCAGAAAATAATTGCAAGATATTTTGATTTTGACATCGTATCTTTCAGTAATCTCAGGGTCTATGGAGCCAGAATTCAAACTGTAACTTTTGAGTTGTATCTGGAAACAAAGCAGAAGTCCAAAATGCTCCTGGAATGAACTGGCATTTGTTAGATGTAAAGAAGTATAAAACCTACTAAAAATTAATGATGGAGCTTGCTCGTTTCTTAAAAGAAACATTTTAGTTCCTGATCAATAGAAGAAAATATTCGTGTCTATTGATGTTACCTGAAGCATCTAGAATTATTTAGGACTTCATCAGTGTAAAATGATCAAGGTAATCAAAGTTAAAATGACTGTTCCTGTGAAGTAGATTGCTCACTTTTTTTTGGAAAAAAAGCCTCTTATTTGCCTGAACCGTGAGTTTGGGCAATCTGACTTTTTACCTTAAGTGGATATGCCAGAAGACACCAAAGACATGTTATCTTTGAAGAAAGGCTTTATTAGAACTCAAAATAATAAATCAGAGCAGATAAGGGGTTCTTTGAAATGGGATCTATACATGCCGATCTATCAGCACAGCACAAAGCCCTGCCTGATGTGTTCACAAGCGAAACTTGTGTTTCAGATAAGTGCAGATTAACCTCAGGGGAGATATCCTCCAGGCAGAGCGATAGCAAAGCAGGCTTGATGTCATCATCAGAGACTTGTTTAGCCAAATGTTCTGTATTAATTTTCAGAAAAAACACAGAAAAATTAGGGTTTGATCACTTTTTATTTACACCATGAGACTGACATAAAGCACAGAGATATTAAAAAACGTGAGCTTCTGAAGGCATATACACCATGAGTACACAGTACCTGCACTGTGGCTCTCAGAGGTGATTTCACTGGTTATTCTTCAAATCAGAGACTATTCATGTTTTCCATCACATTTTCTTCAATCTTCCTCATGTTATACATGCACCAGAACATATGCAAGCAAACACACTCAAGCCTAATACAAGATTATTTGCCAGGAACCTGAACACCAGAGCTGCCATGAGGGCCACAGAAAGGAATACTGCTTTATATTTAAAATGCTGGTACCAGTACACTAATTTCAGGCCTTTCAGATTACCTGCTCACTGTTATGGCATTCACCACGTTCACCCACCAGGCCCACAGACATTAGGAGTCAACTATCATTTCTGTGATTATAAAGTGTGTGCGAGGAGCAAATTCCTAATACCACATCTCCTGCACACCTTGGCACGGCTGCAAGTAAATATATCAAAGTACATGACTAAGGCCTTCAGAACAAGGCAGTGTATAAACAAGTGTTACTTTGTGTTAATGACTTCGGTGATGACAGAAAGTTACAGAGCAGCAAATGCAGGGCACTTGGTATATTTTATTTGGAATGGGACACCACTTGACACAACATTCCCCAAACTTCTGGCTTAGCCCTGGCACAGAGGCAAATACATGGGCCAGATGAGAATCTGACCTCACCTTTTCAAAGTCACTATTACCTTCACAATTACCTTGTATTATTGTGACCAGAGAAAATAAAATTTTAACTGTGCACCCAGCCTGTAAATCTTGAAGTTGCCTGTTTTCTCTATCAATAACACCTCACCCAAGGCATGACTTTTTCAAAAAGAGAAATCCTTAAAATGTTCCAAAAATCACTAATCTTCCACAAGTCTTAAACCACTCTTCTCCTCTTGGAGTTTCAGAATCTCTGTAACTTCTTTAAAGGTTCCCAATTATAAACTTGCTCATCCAATCAAAGAATGGGAAGTATACCATACCTTTCATCAAATGATACTATGACACTCACGAAAATTATGTTTTAGTATCAAACCTTGAGTATCAAATACTTCATGATCAATATTTTTTCAGGGACAACTTGAGAAAGCAAGCTGAATAGTGATGAAATTCAGAGCAGCTATGGCATGCTTGAAGTCTTCTGGTGAGCAGCACAAGAATTATTTTACTTAGTAGTATGTCAGGCTGAGCAGACATTACAGACTGTCTTAGGTAGAAGAGGAGCTTTTATCTGTAGGCAGATTAAAATGAAAGAGAACCAAGAGACTATTAAATTGGGGTAGTTCAGGTGGACAGGAAGAGCAATGTGAGAACTATCTAAAATAATCACTAGTCTTGCAGTTAGCGTGGTTGTTTAATTTTAAGGAACAGTAAAAATTTGTTCTCTATTTTTAAAATCAGAAACACAGTCAACCTGCACCCTCATCATTAGTAATAATTTCCAAACTTGTATGAAAACAAATGTTTAGTTCCATCAGACTCCTTCTCGTTGACATTACATGATGACATTGTTAATTTTTGAAATGTCTGAAATTACAGCAATTAATTATATCACGAGGCTGGAATGATCTTGCCATCATTGCTAACTTTGAAGGCTAATATTAGAAATGTGTGAGCTTCAAGAGCATGGCATTTTTAATTCTCACTTCAGCCACCTACTGTGTCTCTTCAAGGATTCATATAGTTCATTTAACAATGCTTCAGAGTGCTTTTTCCACACTTAGTAGAATAATTGACACGCATGTTTGAAAAGTGATATGGGGATTGTGGGGGATGGGTAAGAACATGTATCACCTTATTTCTTCAATAATTCCCTTTCAGGAAAAACAAACTTTCACAGAATTAATGAAAACTTTAGGTAATTTGACAGATTATTTGTCAGCATCTGATTAAAAAAAAAAAAAAAAGGAAAAATGGGGAAAAAAAATGAAGAAGCTTTGCACAGCTTCACGAGTCCTTGACACAAGCTCTAGCAGGGAGAGAAAACTAAATATCAGTTTTAACTCCTGCCTAACCAGAGTCATCCTCTTCCCCATACATAACCGGTAAAATTGAATGCTGTCATGCTTGGGGCATGAGAGTTAACCCCCTTCTTTTTTCAAGATTTTTCACAAGTGAACTTCTAAAGTCAAAATTGAAGGTTCAGCTCGAACTAATATATTTCTCTGATTTCAGAAGTAGAATTACATATCAGGCAGAGAGGACAATGAAGTCATGAGGTCCCAACCGACAAGCTCTTTTGAGTTTCGGAGGTGTTCTTAATCAAAGTTTAGAGTTGGCTATTTGATTTTTTAATTTACATTTTATAAAAAACTTCAGCATTTTTTTTTAATACATTATCTGTGGGTTATTTATCTTTTAGTCAAAGATACACCATTGTACTATGTGCTCTATAAATGAACAAAAAATTTAGTCCATACCTCTCATAGTTTCCTGCAAGAGTTCAAAAAAGGGAGAATATACTTGCCTAAAGGAGCTACTTATTTTTATCTTTTAAATTAAGATGATATTGTCAGTACTAATGCTAGTGACAAGATACAGAAGTTTGTAAACTTCTACCTTTAAATCTAAAAAGGTGGCACTGCAAATATGCTGAGATTCAATGTTCGTGAGCTAATAACTTTCCTGGTCCTACTAAGTTCTTATTTTTGAGACCTTTTCTCCTGATAGGGGTTTCAAAAGAGTTATCTTTCCATTTCTCAGCTGAAAATTAATTTATTCTTATACCTTGTCACCTCTCATCAGCAAAAACTATCATTGAATAATAGGGTTTACTACAGACAAGGGTTTTACTTTTAGTTTATTTTTCATTTAGTTATAATTGACAGTTTGAATCTGTGATAGGCAGTGGCACTCCATCATTTTGAAATTTTCTTTTATACTGCAGGTATGTGCTTCTATCTGTGGCACAATATTAAAACAGAGTTTAATAATAAAAATCAATACTCTGAATTACATTAAACTGTAAGGAACTGATGAGCATTTAAAAAAGTTGCTCTCAATCCATGTTTCCTCAGATAAAAAAGACATTTTGGTAACATCGGAACCCTTTTATCAAAGCATTTCATCTGACACAGAGTGGAAGAGGAACACCTGCCACCTTTTAAGACACACACGCACACACACACACACACACATTTTTCTTATTGTAACCCATTTTTATTACAGTGCTAATTCTGTTTTATAGCTATGACAGAGGATTTCTAGTCTAGATATCCTGGTGGCATGGAAGTAACACTTTGTGTGATACAGTAGTTTTGGTACACAGATACCTGTGTCCATACCAGTAAGTTTGTGTCACCATTCACCATTTCTTTTTCTATACTTCTATATTAATACCTGTCTTCTCAAAATGTGTTTGTTCAGCTGACTCCTCTGTAGTGAGAGAGTGACACAGAATCAATACAACAACTAGAAGACTAGAAAAACAAAGATCTTAAGGGATATAAAGCATACTGTCAATAATTATGTCAGGCAGATTAAAATAGAGAACAATTTCAAAAATATTCCATATTTTGTAGATGCAATGTATATTTTTGCTTTATATTTCTTTTTGAACATTATTTCAGGAGTATGTTGGTAAAAAATTAAATTTGCTGTACTGATTCAATTCACCATTATCCGTCTTTAATTCTCCCTGCAGAAAATTGAAGAATTTGTAACCTACTGGTCTACCTACCAGTGTTACCTGAACAGCACTGAACAGCAGCTATGAAATGTCATTTATTCGTAGAAACCAAGGCCTTCTCTTGATGTTCCACAAACTATGGAGATAGACATATACTTGCTGACTATTCCTCAAAGCACTCACTGGAACACATGCATCAGCACACCATGGTGCTGTTTTAACATATCACTGAATCCCGGCCCTACAAAGCAGGAAAACAGTATGACATCCCCTTCCTAACTGATTTAGCACATTCATATGTGAGCTTGCTGTCATTAGGACTGTGTTTCTAAAATGTTATTTGAAAATTAGACTGAAATGAGTCCTTGTTTGTTCACTTGTTGCTAGAGGAGTGGGAAGAGGACTTTCAGTTCACAAAATAACAAGCTGTCAGGGTCTTGTGCACACCCACTGTACAACCTCTCTGCTCCACTCGGGAGTTTGGTTACTGCCAGCTCTGATGCGGTCCAACTCTGTTACTTAGCACATATCCATGATGCTCAGATAGCCATTATATCTGCATCCCACAGGACTTTACTAAGATCTCCCTTGGTTAATATGTGTTTTCTCTTTGGCATTGAAACACTATTTCCTTCAGAGCTTTGACCTATCCATTCAAAAATTAAAAAAAGAGAGTAAAAAGAGAAGTGCCTATGTCACTGTCTAGTGTTAATTTTGTTTTATTCTACTTTTTGTGGTCTGCAACTGTCCTCCATCTTTTTTTTTCTCTCTTTAATTAGAGTTTGCTTTTTGATGTATTTCACATGCATCACTCACAGCTTTGCAGCAGTTTAAATGATACTGAGGCAACAATAAAGGAAAAACACCCTAAAAGTTTATTTGCCAAGATAGGACTGTATATATATTCATACTGTTAAATGTTCATGCTACTAAAATAAAACAATCCTCATTAATTTGAAACCCAGAAAAAAAAAAAGAAAGAAGTCCCTAGATTAAAAGTTGTTTCAAAAGACAGGTATAAAGCACGTCAGCAGAAGGGAGTGGTTATTTTTTTAAAAAATGCTAATTCTGATTAAGCAAAATAATGTAAAACGTGCTTTCTTCTGAAATATCTATTTCTGCACGTATTTTTCAGGGGAAAAAAAAAATCTGCATATGAGATTGTCTGGGAGTGGAGGGAAGATATCAGTTGAGTGTGTCACAGACTTTTTTAACTGTGTATGTGCCTAATAGACTTTATGACTAACAGAAGAAGAGAGTAAGAGCAGCCTTTGGGAGCCAGAAGCTGTAAATATCTACTCAATCATACAGGTACTGAACAACATGGATTCAGTCTATAAACTTCTTTTTTTTTCAGGTACATATTTTTCTGTTGCATAGGCAAGACAAGCCCAGCAGCAACAGCCTTCAAGATACAGCTAGTGGTTGGTTCATTTCCAGCAGCTGTTTGGAACAGAATAGTTTTAAGTGAGCCATTTCAGCAACTAGAAATTGCAGCCATCTACTGGTAACTGCCAAAATGTCAGTCAGCCAGAGACTTTAGGGCTTGGCATCTATTTATATTATCTCCCCAGACACATCCAGACTTTTACAAGTAGTTGAAGAAAGTGAGAGCTACAGTGTGACGGCTGGCCCTTTTGAAGCTCTGTTATTGAAGCTATCCACTACTGTATTTGAAGCTCTCCATTACTGTATTTTTTACTTTCTTTTTGCATCTGCACACTGACACCATTTTAACATTTAAGACATTTAACATAGTTTATAAAATCAATAGGAATTTAATAATATACCCTTTTATGTTTTCCCTGCTTTTCTTTTTTTTTTTTTTTTTTTTTTTTTTTTTTTTTTTTTTTTTTTTTTTTTTTTTGTTCCCTAGTATTAGGCTCAAGTAGAAGTATTAACTGATAAATCTTGCCCTGTGGTTGTAGAAAAACAAATGTACTTGCTGTTTGAAAAAGCAGCTTAATGGTGGTGGTCTGGTTTCTTGAAACTGTACAGACCATGCATTATAAAGCACTACTGAAGGTACTTCTATGTCCAAATTACTGACTTCTACTGTACAATTCAAATTTTTATTTATTTACTTTCTATTAGACTTAGGAGATTCTCAAGGCCTGAAGGTGGAAGAATCCTTATTGTTATGATCTTTAGTCTGGTTGCTGGGTCACATTGCTTATTAACCATGCTAGGAATGCAGAAAGATTCTCTCTGTTGCTTTGGGAATAACATGTTTTTGTGTTTTAACAAGGAGTAGACTGCTTTGGAGGGGCTCCTAGACAAGGGAAATCTCAAGGGGAGCATGAGAGACAGAGAAAATATTTGGACCAGGTACAGGATATGAAGGAGTTTTCCTTCCTTAAATCTTTTAATTGAATGACTGTTTTATCTCAAGATTAGTCATTGCTGTCTGGGTTATTTCACTTATTTGCAGGCAAGATCCGTACCTTCTCTTCCTTTCCACCAGTCCCTGGATGGCAATTTCTTCTGATGTTATATGTATGCACAGTTTAGATTTTTAATGCCCCAGAACGTCTGGTGCCTTGAATGATATCTAAGAGTTCAGTACTGATTTTTATTCTTGTCTTCATATCCTTTGATAAGAGGTAGCAAGTACCTGTTCTAGCAGGTACGGAAAGGTGACGAAAAAAACCAAAACCTTTTCACTGACAGTTGTATTGGCTCGGTGATAAATAAGTAAGTGTTACTGTGCCTTGCCAGTAAATGCTGACTGAAGTCACAGGGTACAGTAACAGCTCAGTACATTTGACACTGGTGGAAAGTTCTGTGTAGTTTAACTAACAAGCTAACTCTGTCAAATGAACGGTGGTAAGTGAGGTTCAAGACATGGACATGTGCCAATTTGAAGTTTTCTTTTCAACTAGGTGTACAGCAAGGTTTTGTGTCTGACAGATCAGAGGAGTTCAGTGTCTGTAAGCCTGGCATGACATCAAGTAAGAGAAGGACATTGTGACATAAGTAAGGTGCTGCTGTGGCTAAAGTGCCCTGTTAATTCTGTTTGTGTTAAGAATAGTATGAATCCACTCCCCTGGACAGTCACCCATGTTTGCAATCAAACTTCCAAGTAGAAAAATATAGCTTAGTTTTATGAACATTTCCCTTTCCCTCATTGACACAGGATCAGTATCTGTTTATATATGAAGAAAAAAAACGTACTTTTCCAGCTTAAAAATAATTCAGTTATCTTGTAAATTGCAATATTTCTTTGAAAAATGATGGCAATTTCCCAGATTTATTCTTTTAAATGAAAGAGTTCAAGATGAAATTTAAAAAGAGATTTTAAAAATATGGCTCATATTTTTCCCCTCTCTTAAATGGTTGTTACACTTAAACATTCCAATGCTATGTCTGTAGATACACATTTTTCTTTGAAATTCTCCTTTTCTTTTGTAAATATATTTTTGTAAGAAATATAACTGTTCAGTTCTTACTCTTGTCCTATTCAGAACTATCCCATTGCTGACATTTGTCTGTTGAAAAACCATACAGTTAATTGTTTCCAATTATATGGCATATTGTAACTATCCCTCTTTGTCCAAAGCAATAATTTTGTATGCCATATACTACTGCAACTGAGTGAATGCAGCAGAACCATGGGATCTCACAGGGCTGCCTAATGGAAACAAAATCAAATATAATGAAATAGTCAAAGTGTGTGCTGCTTTATTTATAGAGGTGTACTGGTCAAGTAGACCAGTAGTTCCAAAACAGTATACAATCAATATTTCAGTCCAGAAACTTCATCAACTTCTAGTTCAATTTCTGAGAAAAGAGATGGGTTTCTGGCACAGACTGAGTTTAGAAATCTGCCTATGACACAAAATGAAGTGCAGTGCAGGCAGGTAAGAAGATGTCTAGAAACTAGAGTGTCCTCTGCTTAGTTGTTCCCTGAATTGTCTGATGATGAATGTAGGCACTGCTTTTAAAAACTTTTATAGACTTGCTTCCTGAAGTGTTTATGGAATTTCTGAATGATTGTTTGAGAAAAATATGATAGAAACCAAGTTTTCAGCCTAATTTCAAATTTATTGTAAATAAGTGAAAAAATAAAAGTCGTGTCAACAGATAGCATGATGCAAAACAAAGCTGATCTACTTTATGATTCCTCAGTTGCATTTCTCTCATCATCTTCTTCATAATTGTAGGTTTGTAGATGTTGTTAGATGGCTGCATGTTTTCTTTATTTGATTCCCTCACAAGACATCAATTCTCCTGGTTATACGTCTCATTCATTGATTTTCCATGAACAGTCATTATTTGTGCATAAAGTATTTTCTTTAATAGCAATCATACCAACATGAATGTGTTGTCTTGCAACCTTGCAATTCAATTTTCCAGCAGAAGTAATGGGCTCTCAAACTGAGAAAGCTTTTGCCACTGTTTAGCCAAAGGCAATAACAAAATGGAAGAGGAAATCAGGAGGACCTCATGTCCTGCATTGGGACCTCAGTTACCTTCATTTTACAGTTCCTCCTGCCATGAAGACAGAGTAGTCCTTTTAGAGATGGCTCAGGGCTATCATGCCAAGGCATTGCATTGCACAGCATAGATTGGATACAACTAATCTTGCCTGACTAACTCTTCTGCACTGCATCATCTCTCTTGCAGAACAGCAAATCTGTAACTTTTGACATTGCACATATATTTTTCAAGTGTTTTTCTATCTGAGTGTCCATTTCATCTCCTCACAGTTACTTAGACCATGATAAGGGTTAAAAAAATCTTACTTAAAGTCAAATAAAAGATCCAAAAGTGGTACATGTGAAAGCAGGAAAAATGGAACATGCCAAAAATCTATTAAACCAAAAAACATGAAACAGAAAATTAAATAAAATGAGAAAATATTCTGTGCATATGAACCATGGTCTAAAACTTGTGCAGTGAATGGGAGGACTTCCCATGACTGGTACTGAATTAAACCTGTACATAGTTCTCTCTGTGAAAACTGCAAATGTTGTTAGAGTCAATGTAAACATAGGCAGTTAACATCAGAGAACATTTCACTGTGAAATTGTCAGCGAAGCAGAGAAACTTTCTGATTATTTAGAACACTAAAATGCTGACTGTCTCCCTTCAAAGCTTAACAGGTAATCAGTATAAATACCTTTTCTTTGCATAGGTCTTTATCTTCCACAAGAATAATTTTACTTTATGAACATATTGAAAACTTATGTGCTTATACCAATGTTATTCTCAGCTGTGAGAACTCTCAGGAAGGGCTTCCATTTGCTTTTCATGTCTGGATTTCTCTCCTTATATTTACTTTTAACTTTTCTCAGACATCATTCTTTAGGCTGCTCTCTGCTTCATTTTGTGGCCTCTATCCATTCTGTTATTCTAGCACTGTACCTAATCCAGGATCTATCTGTGCAATGTTGAGCAATCGATCTCCCTTTAAATAACTTGTCAGTCCTCTGGTGGTGTTTACTGTACTTTTTGAATTGAGAAATCAAGTAGAAAGTCTCTGTTTAAATGAATGTGTGAGTACAAATACTGTAAGACCAGTAAGTCCTACACAATTAAGAAAATATACATCCATTCCTTAAGCAGCATCTTTATACAATTATCACAATTTAAAAAAAACCCCAAAGGACAACAACAAAACAAAGCATAAAACCCACTCCCTTTTATTTTACTTTGTTTTGCTTTGCTTGATTTTATTTTACCTTCTGTTGTACAATAGCAGCAGAATCATATTTTTTGCACTGGGCACAAAGGAAGTATATTTGTCAATGCCCTTGAAAAGACTTCAGCAAACAGACGTAACTTAATATGAACTCCAAAATAGTACAGCTTTAACCCAAAGTTTTCAAATAATACAGAAATTTTCCAGGCACATCTTGTTGGACCCATATATTTTAGCAGCAAGTAAATCTAAGAGGTTTACTGTGTTTAAATTCCTTAAGTGTGTTTTAAAATGGGTTTAGGTTTACTTTACTTTGTTTTCATTTTTGGGAGATAAAATAGTGCCAAACACTGTTCTTTTTGCTTTTGATTAATTCTCTTACTGGAATGTAAGAATCAGTAGTTTGGAGCTCTCAGCTGCCTTACAGAGAAACATAGCAGAAGAAATAAAAGTTTCAAGTAAGTTTCTAGTGAGTTGATTTTCTTCAGTTTTCTCAGAAAGCTAACAAGCAGAACCACCTTTCTTTGAAATTTAATGATTAAACCCATTGCAACGAATGAAATAAGAAAAACAAAAAATGGAGCTTGAGTGCTAAAGGCTGTCTCTGTAATGATCTCCTGAAACAGCCTCATGATGTCCACACACCCACATGCCAGAATTCTAAGGCCACCCACAACTCACACCTATGACAGCAAGAAAACTCCTACGTGTAACACATGTGGTGATGCAAAGTAGGAAGCCGAATCTATTTTTAAAGATTTTTTCCAGGATTACAGTCTGCATCTGTAAATGTCGGTCTGCATCTGCTGTAAATGTCTTTTCATTAGTCAGCCACCTGCTAGATGAGAAGTGTTGCACTAGCAACACAGTATCTGAGAATATTCATGCAAAGTTTGAGACCAGAAACTGGCATTGAGGAAGATGGAATTTGCTATACAGAAAAGTTGTTATTTTGACATATATACAAATTGAAGTAATTCTTTATACAAGTGTTCCTTGATGAACATTTATTACTATTCATTATCTTTTTCCTGTGTACAGAATGCAGACTTTCAAGCCAATGTTATCGGATTTATGAGGACTCTTCAGCACTATGGATCACAGTGTTCTGCCAGATCATCAGCCAGCCCTGGCAGAAATAGAAGGCCAATGGCTAAAGCAATTACCTTCACTGAGAACAGACTGAACCCAAAAATGACTAGTATGCATTTTCATGCAGATACTTTCCTCACTAAGAGGAGTGTCATCTATAACCTTTTATGTATCAAATGTGAAACATTCATTGCTGATGAGCTGCAAGATGTCCAATAGGGCATCAGAGTTTGTTAATATGAAATGAAGACCAGGGCAAAAGTTATATGAACTTTGAAAAACAGCTTATGTTTTGTAATTAATTACTTCCCAGCAGCCAGCCAATAAGAGTGATTCTGAGAAGTCAGGAACTTATAAATCCAAAATACTGAAAATACTTCAGTTTTATGAGTTTGTGTATGCATGAAAAAGTGAGTTTGGTACATCACACTTCATTATGCCACCTATAATGGTTGGAATAAAGTGGACTGATTCATATGCCACTGAAATCCCTGAAACTTGAAATGCCACATTCATACTGTGGGTAGTAAAAGTACTGTAGAGAAACATTTGAACTTGAGCCAGGTCTGTCCTCAGCCTGTGCAGGTTCCTTTTGAACCACATTGGGAAAATACTTTGGCATAAAGTAAAATTGACCCAAATAATATAAGGGTTACAGAAAATCTAACTGTTGAAATTGGCACCATGTGTCTATGTAAGTAAAACACAAAGCATTGTTAGGTTTGAAGATTAAACTTAATCTAATGTCAACTAAAAAACTGTAACATCAGTGTGCATGTTAAAACTGTCGTGAACTAAAAATTATAAGTGAAAACCTCTGTGTTAAGAGAGCAGAGCTGTCTTCTTTCAATCAAGAAGTCAGAGTGACATCTTACTGTCCTGCTTCTGGACTTTAGATATCTTTGTTTAGATGCTCTATCCAGTAAATTTTTGTGTTCCCCTAATACTACAGTTCTTTCCTGGAGCTTCAGTACTCTTGGAACAACTATCCATGGTTTCTCAGTCTGTGCTCTGATCTGCTGAAAATAACTTCTTGGATTTCTCATGCAATTTTCAATTGACTTGTAATACTCATACTTTTAACTAGTGTATCTTTCATACAAAGATCACTGATGCTTCTTATCCATACAGCGGTTTGAAAATTCCTACCTTTGCACACACATCTTTTTTAACTATTCAATAAAAAGAAATATTAGAATAAAGATTAAAAAATCACTTTATACATTCAGTCACTCTCCATGATTTATAATAGAACTTGATAACTCCTACCTCATAAAGAAATTAAGTGAAAATGGAAGGAATTTATTCCGTATACTCAGAATCATTATACACGCTGGAAAAATCTCTATCTTACCTTTAGAATCTCTTCACTTACCAATCTGTCAGACTGAAAAGTTCATCAAAAATTGCTGTGCAGTTTTTCTCGTACAAGGCTATAAAAAGTAGGGAACATTTTTGCTGTTATTTAAACAAGAAAGTTATGAGAGGGTTTTGCTGTTGTTGGAATCCAAAAGAAAACCCCTAAAAGCATCAGCAGCATGTTCATCCCCAGCACAAAGGCTGATATCACAGCCCAGCAAGCATGATCAGGCCACCCAGATCCCGGGAGGAGAAAGTCTGACAAGGGCAAATGATGCCCCATTCAGCTGCAGCTGAGTTCAGGTGACATCTACAGCAGCAAACCAGACAGGGTCAGGGACATTTCCAGGTACTGGTCTCTCTAGTACTATACAATTAGAACAACCCTAGGTTACCTTTAGTCCTTCTCAACTAGCATGAGCCCCAGCAATACCAGGTCTTAGCTTAAGGCTCATCACAGACCAGACCCCACTTTCCAATTCATACCTAGAGGCTCTGCTTTGAAGGGTGGTTGAGTAGTCCAGCAGAGTAATTTCTGCTCCTGCTGGCATCCAGGGCAGAGATCATTCCTACTATATTTAATGGTACAGACACAGTCACAGTCTCCCTGTCTAGTTTCAGGAGCAGTTAACACACTAGGGATTCCTTAAATCTCCTAAAAAGAGAATAAAGATCCTCAGGGCAGAAAAAAATGGAAAGTCCTTTGGATCTTTCACAATCACAGGAAGGACTGTAAACTGAGTCATAAAATCTCCCTAGTTCAAGAATCATCATTTTTCTAGAGAGAAGTAACCCAGCAATGTTGGTGAAACTGAATGGAATACACTTAGAAATTCAGAAGTCAGTTCTTCAGTGAAGTATGTGCCTATAGTGGCTTGCTTGCAAATTGTATGATTCTGTAGAAACAAAGATATAGAAAAAGTCAAAGAAAATCTATTTAATTTAACAGGAGTCTAAAGTTGCTTTTCTTTTCAGTAAAAATGACAAAAGGGATACCAGAAATATTTAAAATAAATATATTTGAGACAGAAACTCCTCAAATACTGTGAGATGATTTCAAGATCTAAATGGCAATACTAGTAAAAACTGGTAACAGACCAAAAACCACAGAAGTGATTTCATCTGCAGTGAAGTACCTTCAGCAAAGGCTTATAAAATCAGTTCAAGCTGGCAGCCTCAGTTATAGAGAAGTTTGTATTCCTCTGTACTGAATAGGCAGCAGTGGTAAATAAAATAAAATGTCTAAAATAATTAAACAGAAAGCAGGCCTGATGAAGTCAATTGACCAGCAAATCTAATTAATATATGTTTCCATCTGTAGCATTATTTAGTTAAATCAATAAATGACACTACGGAAGTCAAAACTGTCTTATGCTACACCAAAACATCATAGTACTACATCTCTTTTGATCTTATATATCCATAAGAGTTTGGTGGCCATAATTCAGTTTAAACAGTCTGAATAAGGGTCTGCAGATATGTGATGATCCCTAGCTGTTGAAGATTGAATAAACATGTATTTAATAGAAATGGTTGGCTTTACAGGGATCAAATGCAGTAGTGCAAATGAGATAAAGGTAGTTTGCTCTCTTTCAACACATTAGTATCCTTTAACAAAAATTATAATCTGTGCTTCATCTTTACTAATGCAATTATAAAATTTACTCAACTGCAATAAATACCATTATAGAAAACAAAAATAAACTTGTCCTAAGATGACAGTACATCAAATGAACCTGATGTTTTCGTACTTGAACCATCATGAATTTGAATCCTTTTGATGGATTGAAACCTAGTGAATAAGTTGTTAAGAACCAGAACAGACTTACTCTCACAGTAGTTCAGGAAAATGAATCACATGTTTTAAGAAACTGGGGGTTGTGGTAGATACAACATTCAATTACTGACTTGCTGTTTCCAGATCAATGGCCTTGAGGGAAAGCAAGGTTAATTAAACCTTAATTCACTCAAGATAAATTGACATTTTTCTCTCACAGCAGCAATTGTCTAAGCAGAAATCTTACTAGTAGTGGTGAAAGTTAATACAAAAAAATTAATCATCTTTATTCCTTGTGTCACTATTTAATGAAGGTTTCCCTATGTTCCAGTAGTTTAAAGTCCTATAGGTGTAGTAACAGTCATGATACTTGCTTACAATCATAATCTACAAAATATTTAGAAACATTTAAGGTTTCATACTAAAAACATTCTGAATTGTTTTAGAAATTACTCTAGAAGTCCATAGTTTGAGATCACAAGTGCAAAAGAGTCTAGAATCAGCTTTACCCCTAAAACTGTTTGTTAATGAACACAACTTCTGTGAGATACAAAGCTGGGTCACCACAGCTAGAAGCTAAAAGAACTCTGAAGCCACCTTTGAGACCACACACCAGTGAAAGAAGTTTCAGTGCACTTCAATATTTTTGTTCAGTCAAAATATTACCCCCTTCACTTTTTAAAAACTGAAACCACTCCAAAAATTGGTTTGATATTTCAAGTAGGTCATTATTGTAATCAATTGCTGAAAAAGCAAACAGAAAAAAAAATTAAGTGGTTTACATCAACATCATTTGAACAGTTATGTCAAGAATATTCCTTTGCTTTAGAAAAAATATTTTCTGCAGTATCTGTAAAGTTTCATGGATATAATTTAAATTAATACATCTGTTTCTCTTCTTTCCCAACCTTGTCACTGACATCTGAAAATTGTGGGTGAAAAATTCTAGGAGTCTGATTTAGCTGCAGTTTCATTCTTCATCATACCAACTTCAGGGCAAAGGCAAATCAGATCCATTTTGCTTTATAGTCTGAGAAAATAAAAGGATGTCTCAATTTCTCTGACATTTTGTACTTTATACCAATACAGTTGTCCAAATTTTTTTATTGATCCTCTTCTAACCAATGATGTCATAAATATTATACAGAGTATTAAAATTTCACACAGGATACATGAATCTTCAAGGACTGAATTCCATTTAGTGGTCTTAATTGCAGCATCTGTTCCTTTGCTGTAATGACATCAAAATTCATTACAACATAGCATCATTACAATGCAAAAGAACATAATAGCATCATTGTCGTATAAAAGCCTTATAGCAGGCTAGATTTCCAACAAAGATGTGAAAGGAAAAATGATTGTTTTTTGAAGAATACCAATTTGATAGTAGCAATCTTTTTTCTCCCTTTTAATAAGCCTTTAACTGTAATATTGTTTTCATGTCTAGAAATAAGTGTTTTGTTTTTTGTTTGCTTGTTTGTTTTGTTTTGTTTTAATTCTAAAACTCTTCTTGCCAAAGTGTTCTTTAGCAAGTGGAAGTATCTGGGGATCTTTTATTTACTTGATTTGAATTTAGGATCCTCTTGACTAATTTAGTATTCTGAATTTCTCAAACCATGTTCTCTTATTTTTGTGACAGTCTCTACCATGATTTGCACATGCATTGGGTATCAATCTTAATTAGCCCCTGCAAAAATTATTAGTTTCTGAACCAAATCTTTCATATAATTGAGGAGCAAGCAAAATTACATCTTGACTGTGGAGTCTAGAACCATCAGGGAAGTTAGACTCCAAATAACTGACTCCCCTACTCCCCTTCTCCCACCCCTTTTGGTAAGGAAGGAATAGTAAATGAGATGAGTTGAAATAAAGATTTACGAAAAGCACAATAACAAGAGCAGTATTGATAGCAAAAGTATACAAAAGAGAAGGTGTTTTACCCACAAAAGGGTATTTGCCACTGGGAATGTTCCTGTGCCCATGCCATTGGTATTTGGCCAATAAAGCCAATATGCCAGGGAGAGCTCCCAAAGAACAGTGTTACCCCTCCCTCCAGCCTGAAGACAACGGAAAGCGGGGACAAACAAACCATGGAGGCTAGTTCATCCAAACAGGGGTGCATCGTGCAGCTGCTGGTGGAGCTCGGTTCCCTGCCACTGCCTGTGCTGCTGCCTCCGACTCTCAGGCCTGGTGTGTGTGTGTGTGTGTGTGAAAAACATCTCTGCCTGGGTCCTGAGCCTACACTGCCTGCCCCTGCTGGCTCAGCTGTGCCTCGGAGCTGGCTGTTTCAGTACCCCAAGACCATATTCACACTCCAGAGAAAAATGGGATGGAGGGGAGTCAGTGAGTAGCAGAAGGGACCAAGTTCCCTGGGGTTTTGAGGGGACTGTCCCCTGCACTCCAGTGAGTGAGACAAAGCAGCCAACTTCCAGTGCTGGTGCCCAGCTTTTCCTGCCAAAATCACATCCCCAGCAATGATGTGGGTGGTATGGAATAAACAGCACTAAAAACTCCACCCCCTTTCTCTGTAACCAGGACAAGCTGTGGCTTCCAGATCTCTGTGACAGTGTGGACAACAGTGGGACACAAGAAATGTGCTGCAGGTAATACTGTTCTTTATTTGCCTGTCAGCCAGGAGCACAGAAGCACTGTAAGATTCCTGAAAGCTGTATCAGAGATCTTGCAACAGCAAGCTATATGGTAGAGATCAGTGCTCTAAAATCAACAGGTTAAAAAAAACCTTACTTGTTTTTGTTGCTTTTCTATCTTCCAAGATTGCTCCTTGTTTAGAAAAACCTGATAAAAATATATTAATATAGTTGAAATTTTAGCCATTACACATCTATTGGATGCGTCTTTGTCATGGTCTGAAGATGTTCACTGAAACGGTTTTGAGAACAAACCTTCAATCTTCTTTGACAAAGCCACTTCCTCGGTCATTATGCTCTCCCTTAACTGGAGTTAATAGAAAACTGAACCATGAAAATATTTACTACAGTAAACAAGCAGCCTCAGCGTGACAGAACTTCTGCCACAATTCAAAATTACCATCACGTCTGCATATGTACATAAAAGGAGGTTGAAGTGGTTACTACAAGAAAAAGAGAGAAGACTAGTACAATATAATTTGCATTTAAAATCGAGAACATTGAAGAAACTAAAAGAAAGGGGGTTCAGTGGGTTTAAATGTTTCAGAAGAGACTGATGCCTTACCCTTTGAGTTGCTTTCTTAGTATTATAAATATTTGTCCAGATGCATGCAAAACTTTTTTAGTATCTGCTAAATATTAATGTTCTTAGGCAATACTTGTCTTTATATTTATCCTTTGCTTTTTCCCTAGATCAGTTATGCTCTAGAAAATACCTCCTTCATTAAAATCAGCGGTCATCCTAAATTTCAGTAATACAGGGTTTCATCCTCATTCCTGAAAATAAAAGTCGAGAAAATTTATTTTTAGGTTCTTTTCTACTGAGTGCCTTATATTCATTCTGAGACTAGCAAGCATTTCCTTTATTTAACTTTTGCTGAAGCGGAGAATACTGGACTGTGAAGATGGAAGAGCTCCAGGGTTGACAGAGTGTTCCTGGCAGGTGGTAATAGCCTGTTGTCATATGGAAGAAATTTTACTACTATTCAGCCCCAGTCCAAATTGGTGATCTAAAATTAGGCATGAAAGTCACAGAAAAACCTAATGTGCATGTAGATAAGATGCATACCTGTCATGACAGATAAATTTGATTCTTTAAAGCTTAAACATTAAAGACTATATTTAATTGTCTGTTGAACCCTCAGTCTCAATTCAGGAGCAGAACTCAGAGTCCTGGTCCTGGGACCTGAACTGTCTTAAGACAGTTTAAATGTTTAAAAA
>VWZT01012343.1:234897-245475 GCA_013397055.1 Pachycephala philippinensis | reverse complement strand
GAGCCCCTGGTTGGAAGGAAGGAGCCCAGTGGTGCAGATGCCTCTCAAACCATCCTGATCCCAGCGGTGCAGCCAGGGCTGAGCCTTTCCAGGGGGTACAACCCAAATCCTCGTCCTTGGTGTGACAGCGCTGGGGCTGTGGGGTCAGGGCTGGGCTGCTGTGGTCTGTGCCAGTGAGGAGCAGCTGTGGGATGTTGGAAGTCTCTGCTCTGTGCCTTTTCCTTTGCCTTTGCCTTCCTCCTTGGGGCAGTGTGGCTCCAGGGGCTGGTGGCATCTGCCCTGCGTGGCACCAGGGGTCCCAGTGCAGCCCCCCTCCCTCCCCTCCTGCTCTGCTGACGATAGTTCAAGTTTAAAAATAAATTGCTCCATCTTTAATTGCGGTTTAAATAACTGCTTCATTTTTATTTAAATGTGGCTCTGCAAGGCTTGGAGAACAATTAGGAGAAAATACAGGGCATTGCTCTGGTGCATGTGTTCAAGCATATAATTAATTTTTTTTATTATACTGATGTTTGCCGAATCTGGAAAAAGATCTTATTGTTCCTCTTGATTCAGTCACGCAGAGGATCTACAAATACACCAGCCATTTCAGGACTCCATTTCATAAGCCGTGGAGCCCTGGTGCTGCCACGCTCAGGGAAGGCTCCTCGGGCCCCTGCCCTTTGCTGTGGCACGGACACACCACGGACCGTGGGGTCTGCAGCCCTAAGGAGGGGTGGGCTGCTCTGGGTCTGTGTCTCCCCAGTGCCAGGCTGGTGGGCACAGCCCGGGCTGCGGCTGCTGGATGTGCCCTCAGCCCCTTCTGAAGGATTTTGGTGCTGCCCTGGGGGCTCAGCGGGGTGAGGCTTTGTGCTTTTTGTCAATGAGTGGTGTTAAAAGGCCAGTCGTGGCTGGGGGATGTGGGGTGAGACCTCTGTGAGGCTCGGCGTGACCCCGGGACCTCTCCAAGCGCGCTGGCCATTCAGGACTGTAAATCTCATTCAGAGTCGATAGGGATTAGGTTCCTAAGTGCCCGACATTGCTCGAGTGCTGCTCCAAGTGCGGCTCGATGAGGGCTGGAGGAAGCTGCATGTGGCCTGGCGGGCTCTAAGCTTATCAGTCAAAGGTGCTTTGCTTGGTGACAGAAGCCACTTGTGGTAAACAAGCTGCTGGCCCTTTGGACCCCTGACAATCTTTTAACCATTTATTAAAGCAGCTATGAGCTCTTCTTGGAAATGAAATCTTAATAGCGAGCGTGGCAGAGATTTTTCACAGATGGCAGCACTGCCAAAAGCAGGCATTCAAGAAAACATTCATCAAAAACATTCATTTCTTTCAAAAAGAAATTGACGTTTATAGCGTAGACAAATTTGGGACTCATTTGCTTTGCCTTTCAGTTTCGGGATTTTTAGAGGTCACGTTTTTCTGCACCTTCGAGGGTTAGAAACTGGTGTTATTTTTAACTGGAAACTGAGATTCTCGTGTAACATGTCACCAGGAAATGGGGCACGTGGAGAGGCTGGGTACGGCAGGACCTGTGCGGGGCTGGGGGATTGGCAGGGGACCACAGAATTATGGAATATTCTGGTTTGGAAGGGACCCACAAGGACCATCAAAGTCCTGGTCCTGCACAGACCCCAGCAATCCCACCCTGTGCCTGGGAGCGTTGTCCCAACGCTCCTGGAGCTCTGGCAGCCTCGGGGCCGTGCCCACCCTCCCCTGGCTGTGCTCCAGGGGCTCTGGGCTCTGCCCTGACTCCTGAGCTCTGTTTTTTTGGGTGCAGACCCTCCCCAGGGTGGGATGGTGCCCAGCTGGCTCTGCCCGGTGATGGGGGGCATGGCAGGGCCCAGTGGGAGCTGTATTCCCTGGCATTCCAGGCAGGGAGCTTCCACCTGCCCTGGGGAGCATCCCCGGACCCCACCCCGCCCTCACCCTCCGGCGAGGCCGGGAAGGACGGGTGTGCCCTCCCTCCTTAAAAAGCCAGAAATTCCCTTAAGAGGGAGCAATTCATTCGCAGCTCATCTCCATTTCATCTGAAGGCTGCACCACGCTGGGTTTCAGCCTTGTTATGTTTTCTCTTGAGCAATACCTTTTATTTCTGCAGTGTTTAATATTCCTTTCCAGAGCCTCCGTTGCCTGTTCTGGGTCTTTCCACTGAAAGCAGCTTTAAAACTATAATTTTTCGTGGCTGAGCGTGTCACAGCCAGCTGGGTCCTCTTTGCTTGAGTGCTGTCGCCCCTCCCCATCCTCCCCGTGCCCGCTCTTCCCTCCGTGCCAGGCATCCCTAGTGAGGGGTACCCTTCACAGTCACCCTCAGCTCGAGGAGAAGTGGTTTCTCTTGCCCAAGCCAGCCTGGTGCTTGGAGCTTGGCACTGGGGAAGGCTGGAAATGCTGTGGAAGGAGGGCTGGCAAGCAAATGGTGGTGCAGGCACAGAGATCACCCCCGAGCTGGTCAGGGGGAAGCTTGGGGTGTGTGTCCCCATCCCTGGGCAGTGAGGGGAAGGACAGGTCTGTGTGTCCCCATCCCTGGGCAGTAAGGAGAAGGACAGGTCTGTGTGTCCCCATCCCTGGGGAGTTCTGGTGGTGGCTGAGATTAAAACTCACGCTGGTCATGGCTTTGCATTCACCAGACCCTGCTTCAGCCCCCGGCTGATTGCTTGTAGCTGCTTCTCCCCACAAGCCAGATCTCCTTGGCACTGGGGAGCAGCAGCGTGCTGCAGGCAGCAGGAGCTGGGGACAGCACTGGAGATGCCCCTCATGTGTCATTTCCCATCCCTCTGATGTGCAGCGTGGCTCTGGGAGCTCGGGGTGCCGGAGCCAGGCCCTGGGAGCTCGGGGTGCCGGGGAGCTCGGGGTGCCGGAGCCTGGCGCTGGGAGCTCGGGATGCCCGAGCCTGGTGCTGGGAGCTTGGGGTGCCGGGGAGCTGGGGGTGCCGGAGCCTGGCACTAGGAGCTCGGGGTGCCGGAGCCCGGCGCTGGGAGCTCGGGGTGCCCGGGAGCTCGGGGTGCCCGAGCCTGGCGCTGCAGCCCCGCTTGGCGCTGCGGTTTCGCAGCCGCCTCCCGAGCGCCGATGTTTCCACAGCTTGTTTCACACTCGTACGGCTCCCAGGAGCAAAGCTGTGCCACAGCGTGAGCGCTCGCAGGCGGCAGGCCTCGGGAAGCACCCCCTGGGCGAGGGCTGGCGATCAGGTGCCCGGCTGTGGGTGCCCGGGTGGGTTTTGCCCCTGCCAGGGGTTCAAGCCATGCAGCTCCTCGCAGGGAGGTGATTGCTGCCTTCCCCAGGTGAACTCTCTCTGCACCTTGGACCGCTTCCATGTGCTTAGCACTGCTCCCTGCACTCGGCTGTTGTATAATCGATCCGACATCCTGGCACGTCCCGGTGTTTAAACAGGAGCTATGGCTATTGCATACAGTGGATGTACAACACGCGCCCGGCGGTGTCAAGAATTAACTTCATAATCATCTCCGTGATCTTTCTTGGCAGAGCTCTGGCATAACCTGTCGTGTCTTATCTGGGGATTGCCTGTGAGTTATAGTTAACTCTGGCCTGGCTCTCCGGGTGAGCCAGGTTTTGGCTCTTCCAGTGCTCTGGGTGCCGAGGGCTCTGGCTCTGGTTTGTGGCTACATAACCACTGCTGGAAATCTGCTGGGGGATCTCCTGCCTGAGGCTGGGGAAGGAAAGGGTATGGACCACATCCCTGTGTGCCCCCGCTGAGCATCATTTCTGCACCTCGGCTCTGCAGATCTGATGGTCTCATTTCCCGAAGCTGTTAAAAACACACCCGTGGTTCTCTTTCCTGCAGAGTTCTTTGGAGATTACGTTTTTGTTCTGGTCGAGAGCAGATTTAACCAAATGCCCATCTTGCAATGCCAGGCCCTATGAAATGGGAATGGCTGAGTTCCTTCTTTATTTATCCATATATACACAGTGCCCAAAACAAGCTAAAAATGATGAATTGTGGCTAATGCTGCTGCGTGATGGAGATAAGACCGTAATTATTTGTTTGGGCAGCTTAAATCAACACCAAAAGCCTGATGGAAAACAAAGTGATAATTTAAATCTCTTTGTGTGGGTCTCGTGGGCTGTGTGACCAAGCGTGAACTTGCAGCAGGGGCTGTGTGAGTTTTGCATCGGCGCGTGGTTAAAGCAGGTCATTGCGGTGTCACGCTTCTCGTGCTGCCCTGTGAGCGTGCCAGGGCCTGTGCTGGGGCACAGACACACTCTGGGCTCCTTTCTGGCAGGGTTTGGCACTTCTGTGCTGCCTCACTTTTGGCAGTTGGCTCTTATTAGCAGTATTATTTGTGCTGCAGGTGAGGGTGCAGCCCCTGCGCGTCCTGTCCGCTCCACAGAGGTCTCCTTCAAAATCCCAGCCTGCCCTGGCTTGTTAGGAGAGAAGATGGGTGGGTTGAGCTCCAGCTGCACCTGAACCCACGGCAGAGGCTGTAAATTTTTGCGTTCATTATGTTTGTTTTGCCCGGGTTTAATTAACTGATCGATGAAAGCCTATCGAGCTCTGACCTCTCCTGCAGCTGCCATAAATCAGCTCTGGCCACGCTGGGGTGGGATTTGTGCATGGTCCCAGCTCCTGAGCTGTGCTGTCACATCCTCAGCGCTGGAATAGCCTGGGTGAGGGGCAGCACAGTCCACAGGGACACCTTCCACTATCCCAGGCTGCTCCAAGCCTGTCCAGCCTGGCCTTGGACACTGCCAGGGATCCAGGGGCAGCCACAGCTTCTCTGGGCACCCTGTGCCAGGGCCTCCCCACCCTCACAGGGGAGGATCTCTTCTGCCTGTTTTGTTTTCCTGGTGACCCTGGAGACACATCATTTCCTTGGAAGGGAGATCTGGAAGCCCCAGTTCCGTCCTGCCCTGCCAAGCCTTGCCTCTCCAGCTTCCGCACGCTCGTGTTCAGCTCGTTCTCCTTTGATCCTCTTTTCTTGGTTCAAACGCCCGCCCAGCGAGCTGAGCCCAGCTGAGCCCAGCTGAGCAGAGGTGTCACCAGAGCCCCAGGGGGTTTCTGGGTTGGTTTCCAGTTGGAAGTGGGGGGCAGTGGGACCCTGAGACATATCCCTGTCATTGGACCCCTCCTCACCACCTTCCCTCTGCCAGGGCCACCTCGGCCTGTGCCTTGGGGCTTTGCTCCCATGGTAAATCCAGGGATTCAGCACCCTGGGCCTTTCTCTTTTTTCAGAAATATTTTACCAAAATCTGGAAAATTTGAACTATTTTGTCTTTAGAATGATTTCCTTTTGATCCAAGCTTTCATTACAATATCTTTTCTTGAAGAAAAGTGTTGGAGAGGGAGACAGTGAGGGTCGGATCAGAGGGTCTGTGCTGGATCACTGGAGAGGAGGAAGAGCTTTTGCATCTTGCATTACCTCCGTGTATTTATATTTCAGTGTAAAGGGGAAAAAAGGCACGTATTATTGAATGATGCACTTTTTTATCTACTTTATGGCTTCTAATGCTATAGCTGGTTTTTTCAAACCACTAAAAGCATAAGCATTAAAGCAATTTTCCAGAGTAATATAGCAAGAGGTCTGCAGCAGCTCTGCAACATTTGATAATAGTTGCCATCTTCAGCTGAAGATAATGATGTTAACAAATGTAATGGGAGTAATGAGTGGAGATTCAAAAAAGCAGCTTTTGTTTAATTTTTTTGTAATGCAAATGAGTTGGGGAATAAAGAAGGAGAGCAGAAAATAATGAAAACTTCATTGGAAATGAGTCTTAATCCTTGCAACCGAGCGCTGGAGGGTAGGAGGGAAGGAGAGGGATAGAAGTTGTGGATCCTCTTTCCCTGGAAGTGTTGGACAGGGCTTGGAGCGAGCTGCTCTAGTGGAAGGTGTCCCTGCCCATGGCAGGGGGTGGAACTGGATGATTTTTAAGGTCCCTTCCAACCCAAAGCAGTCTGTGAGTCTCTGGGGTGGCTGGGCTCTGTGTCAGGGTGGAAGAAGGTGAAATTTGCTGTCCTGGCAGGGCTGGCTCAGGTGAGCAGGAGTCAGCCGTGTCCCAGGCTGTGCTCCTGTCTCGCTTCTGGCACATGGACAGGGCTGCCCAGGGAGGTTTGAAGTCCCCATCCCTGGGGGTGTCCAAGGCAGGACTGGAGGTGGCACTCAGTGGGTGACAAGGTGGGGATCGGGCACAGGTTGCACTCGATGATCTCAGAGGGCTTTTCCAGCCCCAGTGACCCCGGCACTCTGTGACTCCCCAGCCCAGCTCCTCACAGCCCTGGGCCTGGGGCTGATGGTTTCTCCTGGCTCAGCTGCTTCCAAGCAAAGCAAAACTCCCTTCTCCTCGCTCCTGGGAGGCTGGAAACCCTCTGCTTTCTGCTCCTGCAGCACCTTCCACTTTAGAGTGATGCCAGCTGAGTTCAACCTTATGACAGCCCAGCGACTCCCTCTCCCCCTCAGAACAAGTGAATTTGCTTTATTTAGATTGACTCCCAGCCCAAGTGATAGGTATGAGGCTGGCAAATGAGCATCCTTGTGATGAGGACTGGCACTTATGCATGTGCAGAAGATTCAGGTCTGTCAGCTTGTGTCAGCTCGCCTTCTCTGGCGTGTTTAATCTCCTCACCCTTGGCCAAGAAATGCATTAAGAGATCTGCAGCGAGTGGGAGCTCGGCAGGGGAGGGATGTTGCCGCCTGCCCCGCTCCCGGAGCGCCCAGGAGCGATGGGATGAGAGCGGCGGGAGCAGCACCAGTCAAACCAGCCTGCGGGAGAGCTGCGGGCAGCTGCAAACTGGGGGGGATTGGAGGAAACACCCCCTCTTCCTCCTCCCAGGGTGGTTTTAGGGGTGTGGGTGGAGTGCAGGGGAGGTGGTGCTTGGAGCAGGGGGTGACCCCGTGCCTGCGTTCGGGCGATGCCGCGGCGCTGGAGGCCGATTTGGCTCGTGTTGCCGGTGAGCAGATGGTGGTCACGGCTGTGTGAGTGTCCTTGGGCACGGGGAGCAGCGTCCCGGGCCGGGGGGGATGGCTCTGTCCCCTCCCGGCGCTGCCGCAGCTGCGGGAACACGGACCCCAAGCGCCCCACTCCGTCCAGGCGGGCTCTGGGGGGACNACCCGCTCCCGGGACAGCGCAGCTCGGTCAGATGGAATTTTGGGTGCCTGCGGGGCTCCCCTCCTGCCCGGGGGCCCTTTGGCACGGTGCCCTCCGCAGCATCGCCTCTCCGAGAGCTCTGAGCCCCGGCATTGTCACCAGGCTTGCCGGGGTGTCACCGGGAAGGGACAGCTGGGGTTTGCGTGTCACTCCCTGCCACGTGCGAGGTGTCTCTGGGGACCCTCGGTGGTGCCTGGGGACCCTCGGTGGTCTGTGAGGACCCTCGGTGGTGCCTGGGGACCCTCGGTGGTCTCTGGGGACCCTCGGTGGTCCCTGGGGACCCTCGGTGGTGCCTGGGGACCCTCGGTGGTCTGTGAGGACCCTCGGTGGTCTCTGGGGACCCTCGGTAGTCCCTGGGGACCCTCGGTGGTGCCTGGGGACCCTCGGTGGCAGCCCTGGCTGGGTCACAGTGAGGATGGAGGGACGTGGCTTTGGGCTGAACCCGTCTCAGGGGACAGGCCATGCTGTAAACCAAGAGGCTGTCACACTTTCCTCATTTTCCCGGTTTTTGGTTGGTTTTGTGGGGGTTTTTTTTTGAAGGGTGAAGATGTGAGTTATCGCATCTGGCTTTGCAATTTACAGCTTTTAATTAATCTGAAATTTCAACGTAGAGTTTTACGATAAGCAGAGGCCTCTCTGCAAGCTGGGGAGGAACCTTAACGATGATGCGAGATGAATCTGCAGGATGAGGTATCAGTGCAATAAACAGGGCGATATAAAACAGATTTGTGAAGTAAAAAATGCTGAGATATCAAGGCAATGATCTACAAACGAGATTTCTTTTTGGAGCCCTTCCCTGTTCCAAGAGTGTTCCTTTTTCCTGTGGGTATTTGTCAGCTGTCCTTTGGTTATCCCAGCACCTACTGATGAGAAGTGAGTCAGTGGAACCTCAGCTGTCCGTGTGTGATGGACACTCAGAGCCCTTTTAGGTCAAGGGAAGAGGGGCCTTTTGAGTAAGGATGGTCTGGCATGGCTTGGGTGAGGTGCTCCAGCCCGGAGCAGCATCCAGCTGGAGCATCCCTGGTGTTTTGGGCCACTCAAGGTGTCCGTGGCTGTGGCACTTTGCTGTTCTCTCTTGGCACAAAGGGCCAGCATCGCTCTTCCTCTCCTGCCCTGGATGCAGGAGCTGTGCTGGGTCTGCATGATCAGTGCCCACCGTGTGAGCCTGGTGTCACCGGGCTGCTCGGGCTTGCTTCTCTCCCAGTTTAACTCCCTGCAGCTTTCTGAGCAGTGCATTAGCCTGTGTTTTCCTTCTCCAGCCACCTAAAGCCTGGGAAATTGCAATAATGAAGGGTAATGATACAGTGTGGGGAGCAGGCTTCCATTTGAAGTCTCTTAAAGTTGGATAAACACAAGCAGGAAGCGTTTGTTTACAAATATTTCCTTGTGAACGAGCGAGGGGGAAGAGCAAGCTCCTTTTGTCTCTGACAGACACATCCCTTCCTTCCCTGAGCCCTGCTCCCTGCTCCTCCAGCTGGGCTGGATCCCTCCGGAGCGGGACGGGATGTTCCCCAACCCCGGGGGTTTCTTATCCCACCTGAATTGCAGACCCCAGACCCAGTGCAGACCCCGCTGGTGGCAGTGGAGGTCCCTCCGTGTGTCCCTCCCCCCGATGGCTGCTCAGGAACGTGGCTCCTTGTGGCGTGAGGATCCCTTTGGAGAGGCAGGCGAGGGGCAAGCCGGGAATTTGCTTTTAACATCAATATTCAGAAATAGTGCGTGTGAATAATTGATGGTCCCGCGAGCTGGGGCTTGTCTGTCTGTCACAGCAGAGCAGAGGTGACAGAGTGACAGCCTGGGCTGGGGGGAGGCTCCCGTCCCTCCTGGGGCACCCCCAGCGTGGCTGCACAGGGTGGGATGTGCCAGGGTCTTGGCAAAGGCTCCTGGGCTGCTCTGGCTGCTGCTGGTGTGAGGGGGACCCCAGCGTGGGGCGGGGGTCTGCTGGGGGTCCTGGGCAGGGACGGGGCTGTCCCGTTCTCCAGCCTGGGCCACGGCACTGCCAGCAGCTCCTCCAGCTGCTCTCCAGGTCCTGCTGCGCTGCGGTGGCCGAGCCACCGATCTGAACGTTTCAGGTGAAAAATAATCTGTCAGCAGGATTTGCCTGACCTTAAATTAGCTCTCACAAGAAGAGCTTAACCCTCGCTGCTGGGTCAGTGTCTTCTCCCTCCCCGAGTCAACCTGGCTGTGTGCTGCTGTCCCCTCTCTGGTTTAATGTCTGCTTTTGCTCTTTCTTCCAGGCATCCTTTGTCTTTAGCGTGATTCCAGGGTTCTGTTCCGAGCAGGCAGAGCCTGCCATGTTTGCTGTGAACCGCTGGCAATTAGACCGCAATTGCTGTCTCCCTAATGATGCCGTGCTGTGCAGCATCGCTGCGGCGCCTGCAGCAGCAGGGACACCGTGCCCGCCCGGGAAATTTGGGTGCTGCAGGAGCGGCGATCCGCGTGGTGGCCGTGGGATGGTCAGTGCGGTGTGGGACAGCCCTGCTGGAGGCAGGCTGGGCCCTGCAGGGCTGTGCTGCTGGTGCAGCTGGGACAGGCAGCTCACTCCGTGGGACTCGGCCTCCCGCAGCCTTGGGCTGCAGCAAAGCCTCGCAGTTCCCCCTTCAAAGCCTCCAGCACTCACTGCACGGAGCTGGGGGGAGAACAGACCTCCCCCAGCCCAAACTGCAAAGGGAAGCGAGAGCCGGAGCCTTTATAGCCGGAACCCTGAGCGGGAGGGAGGAGCAGGGCTGAGCTCCCGCCGCTGCCTCTGAGCTGCTCTACAAAGCAGCTCCCAGCTTGGCGAGCGAGATACAGCGAGAGGTTCGCAAGTTGTGACCTCAGCAAATGTATTAGACGGGAGAAAAGAGCTTTTTTCCTTCCCCCTGTTCTGGTGTCAGCGTAGCCGTGGCTTTTAAACCACATTATACAGGCTTGTCATCCAAGATAAAATGTTATTAAGATAAAATGCTACACAGGGAGCAGTAGGGGACTTCCCACTGCCGTATTTCAGCGCTGCCGTAGGACCGCGCTCTGCCGCTGGCACGGAGCCGTCGCCTGGAGCTGGGGCTGCCGGGGATGGAGCAGGACGGGGATGTGGTGTCCCCCCGCGTGTTCCCAGGGCGGTGGGCACGGCGAGGTGCTCCCCAGAGTGTGCCGCTGTGCCCGAGCATCGCCCTCCGTCCCCCGCGGGCAGCCTGGCGAGGCAGGGGAGGCGAAGGCATCAGGGCCACGGCCTGCGTGGAGCTGACAGCGAGCATGTGGGCGGCCGAGGGCCCTTCCCGGGGCTGCTCCTTCACGGGTCAGGGCACTCGCCGGCTGCCTCCCTCTCCTCCGGCCCCTCTGCCGTGTGTCCCCACTGCCCCACTCCCAAGGCCACCGGCTTTGTGTGCTGCCACCGCTCCCCTCCCGCCCAGCATCCCACGGTCCCCAGCCACAGCCAGTGCGCTCTGTTGGGTGTCCCCACGCCGCTGTTGGGTGTCCCCACGCCGCTGTTGTGTGCCCACACCGCGCTTGTGTGCC